>JAOXJP010228330.1:0-25132 GCA_025762735.1 Platanus orientalis | reverse complement strand
CATAATACTTTTCCTCCACTCATCTGGGATTTTTTTAGTTCTAAAGATCTTATTAAAAAGTTTAGTTAACCATGATAAGTCATCGTCTCCCATACATTTCTAAGTCTCAATTGGGATACCGTCTGGTCCTAATGCTTTTCCTATCTTCATTTTCTTTAAAGCTTATTTAACTTCTGTCACACTAATCCTACAAACATATCTATGATCTCTAATCTCCTCTACCCTTCAGATTCCTAAACCAGCATTCCTTACATGATCTTCATTTAACAATTTTTTAAAATAGCTCCTCCACCTTTTTTTAATCTATTTATCGTTTACTATGACTCTCTGATCCTCACTTTTAATGCATCTAACATGGTCCAAGTCTCTACATTTCCTATCCCTTTTTCTCGCAAGTTTATATACACCCATCTCACCCTCCTTAGTACCTAACTTATGATAAAGGTCATCCAAATGGGCCTATCACAGCTGCTAAATAAATGTTAGAGGCTGTGATTTGACAAACTCAACATTTGAATGTCAGATTTCAATCAACTCACTACAACTTATGTGGCTGTGATATGACCATGTGGACTGTAGATAAATTTAGAGATGTAGATGATTTCCCCTCTCCAGATCCAAGGGGGTGCGGTGCGAGTGATCTATCTCACTCACGACAATGGACTTACATGATACTCAATTGTGCTGCTCTAGAATCTAGATAGGACCGAATACAAATCCGTATTTGTATTTGTTTATTAATATATGAATCTAGATATCATATTATATTTTCTATCAGAAAATTAAGGTTTTGAGTGGTGATACAAATATTTTAAGACTGGAAACATAGGATGTGGCCTCGGCTAGAGAACCTATAATCTATAAATACAAGGTGCCATAGAAGAAATGAGGCATCTCTTGATCACTCAATCAAAGAATCATCATTCAATTAGTTTATCTTTCACCCATATTGGGTCTTTAGTTTGTTTTTAGTTCAATTCTAGTCACTTGTTCCTTTTACTATTTGTAATCCATCGTTAGAGTAAACAGGGAGTCTACTATTACGGGAAACATTATGGATGTAAACTGTGTTTAGTTTTTTTTTTTTTTATGAGGTGTCCCCTTTGAGAAAGGATGCCTCCTACTTTTGTCTTTTTCTAGTTGTTCTCTTGTTTTTCTTTTCTTGCTTCTTTTCTCTTATTGTATTTATTCTCCTCTTTTATCCTCTATAAAGTTTACCAAGTTATTCAGCAAAAAAAAAAAAAAATCATTAGAGACCTCCGTAGGCTTAATTTGGTGGAAGAAATTTGTTTGTGGAAGTCCCAGGAGTTTGCTCCCAGTTTTCAGTCATAAGGTTCTGGAACCAGTCTATAATTCTTTAGTTCATTGGTCTAAGAACATGATGCAATTCCGTATGAGTCATGCTAAAATTGTAAGTGTTTTCTATTAGTCAATGGATATTTACTTGTTTTTGAGATATTTCCTTTGTAAGTTGTTACTTTTGCGGTGCTAAAGGTGGAAATGTCCTTGTTATTACAAGGCAGAAAGAATTACTCATTTGGAAGGAAGAACCCTCAACTTCCCAAATTGCCTGAACTAGTTAAGTTCGGTGGCTAGACAAACAACCAAGAACCTCCTTTCGATCTACTTGTTGCTTTCTCTGGCACCTGGGATTGTAGGAAAGACTGAACTTTGTGCTCACATGGCACTGGCATGCCCACCCACTTATTTTTGGCCCGGTAGGACCCATGGCACTATCAACAATATGTAACAACACAGCCCCTAGACCTTCTAGTGCTGCACCAATGCCTCTACAAAGCCCACCTCCAGTGAGTTAGCCTTCTCAATACGAAAAAGGCTCAACCTCCAAGAGCATGGACGTAAAGCCCCTAGTAGATGTGATTCATGATCTCAAGGAAAGCTTGTTGTATGAGCTAAAGGATAGCATGCAGGGACTTTAGCATGGTATCAATCTCTGCGTGAGGTAATGGAAAGTTAAGATAATACCCCATCCTCAAGATGGTCTAATAAGAATTTGGTTGTAATAACCCGCTTTGTATAAAAAGGGTAAAAAAGTAATTTTACCCTAATACGGGTAAAACTTTCCTTTACCATGTTTAAATAGACCAGATTGGTTTAGGAACCCATTGGACCAAGTTAAAAGTGTAAGACCCAAGTTAGGCATAGAACCTGTCAAGTTCAAAAGTTATCTCAACTTTACATTTAAGGTACTTTTGTGGGTCCACTAGAATAAATCCTGAGATAATTGGGAGTCATGCTATACCTTTATGAAAATTTCTAAGAGTACTTTTCAAGAAAATAAACGGTAAACAATTACAAGTTTCCTAGAAGAAGTTATGTTCATTTTACCACAAAGTGCCTATGTTGACAAGCCAACATATTTAAGGTAACTTCTCAGACCCACTGACACCAATATTGAGTGAACTAAGGTATGATTCATATCTTTTTAGAAAATTCTTTGAGTCTAGTTTCCAATCCAACAAACGGAGATCAATTCTAAGTTTTATAAATAAAGTCAATAAGTGATTTAATGCAAGAGGAAAACTGAAAAAAAAAAAACCTATTTGATTGATCTAAACTTCCCAATTCGATCCAACTTATTTGGATCGATCCAAGACCTCTCGGATCTCAGAAAAATGCTTAAGAAGTGTTGGATCGATCGATCCAAATGCCTAGAATACAATTTTTTTAGGAAAAAGTGATTTTTCTTCATCTTGGGGAGTGTGAAACCCCCCAAGTTGACCTAAAACCCTATAAATAAGATTAAAAAACTGTAATTACCTCATTTACACCAAAAGGGAAGGAGTTAGAGAGGTTTAGACAATTTGGGAGCTAAGTGTTAGAGTTATTCTCTAAATTGGGTAAGTTTCATTCTCAACTTTGGAAATCCACTAGTTTAGCTCATTTTCTTCCTAGATTTCAATTCTCTAGCTAGTTAACACTTTTTTTACATCATTTTACAGATGATAAGAGAAAATTGAATGATGTTTTAGAGGGTTAGAAAGCTTGAACAAGAAAGAAGGTAAAAATAGTGAGTATTCATACATAGTGTGCTACTCCTTTGTTCCTTCTACTATTTCTTCATGGTTATTCATCCATTTGGTTGGTATTTTGGCTTCTTCATTACTTGATTATTAATCTATGAGGTTTTATTGAATTCACTTCACTTGATTGGTAGATCTATGAGATTAGGTGAGTTTTCATACATGATGTCTTACTCCCTTTGATGTCATACCATTTTCTTCATGGTTATTCTTCAATATGATTGGTATTTTAGTTTTTTCACCTTTTGATTGTTAATCTATGAAGTTTTTGTGGGTTCACATAATTTGATTTGAAGATCTAAGAGATTTTAGTGAGTTTGTATACTTGGTGTTATATTCTTTTGTTCTCCTACAAATTTTTTCATGATTATCCCTTGTTTTGATTAGTATTTTGATTTCCATATCACTTGATGGTGAAGTCTTTTAAGTTTTGCAAGATTTCATCACTTAATTTGTAAATCCATAAGATTATGTGAATTTTCACACAAGATATGCTACTCTCTTGAATTCTTGTCATTTTATTCATTAGAAATCCTTAGTTTTGAGAAGATTTCAATTTTTCTTCATTTTTTGTTACCTTATGGTGGAAGTTTGGTAAGTTCATCCAAACACTAAATCCATGGATGATTAGTGAGTTTTCAATGTTGATTGCTCTACTCGTACTATTTTCTGTACTTTCCTCTATTTTTGGTTGCCATTTTAGGTGAGATGATAGATTTTCATTACTTCTTGCTAAATCTATGTGAGATTGATGATTCAAACTATTCTATGGAATGGTTATTTCCATTATACATTGGTAGGGAACTTGATTACATGAAATTCTAGATTTTATTTATAAATGGTTAAATTTATTCTGATTTGTGTATGTATTAGTTAAGATTTAATTTTTCTACTTTGCTACTATCATGAATTCATTGAAATCCTAAGTTTTTCTCTATGATTAAAGGTAAAAAGGTTGAATCCGTATGAAAGTAAGAATGTAAAAATGATTTCTACTCCTCATGATTGATGTTTGTCTTGGTTTCCCCATTGATGAAATTCCTATCTATGTCATCATCTAGTTGGTAGTCATTACTTACCTTAATTGACTCCAATCTCTATTGCTTATGCAATCTTATATGCTAGTTTCTCATTGATGCTATTATTATGTTTTCAACTTGATTATATCCACTTACACTTGATTTGATGAGCTCTATATTAGTATCCTTATATCTACATGCATGACTTGTTTGAAACTTTTACACTATCATTGGTTTTATAAAGTTAGAAAACGAATTTCCAAGCATTTGGTTTTGGTGTGAGTATGAGCTACTACTTTCCATTTGGTTTTAGGTATGATCTTTACATGGTTTCACTTATGAGTTTTGTTACCTGGACTTCTCTTGCATTGTATCCTTATATAGTTACATATTACTCCATATATGCATTGATTTTAAGGTACCGTTCCAATTCAGAGGATTTTATTTTGGACCCAATCACCGGGTGACATTAATAGGTGAAGACGGCACCAGTTGTCCTCCAACCCTTAATGCTTTAGGGGATTTTTGCGGGATAACCCTTGATGCCTTAGGGGATTTTTACGGGCCAACCCTTGATGCCCTGGGGGATTTTTGAGAGCTAACCCTTGATGACCTGGGGGATTTTTGTTGGCTATATTAGCCTCATGACCCCATTTATGGACCCAATCACCGGGTGGCATTAATAGGTGAAGACAACACCAGTTTCCCACCAACCTTTGATGTCCTGGGGGAGTTTTGTGGGCTAACCCTTGATGCCTTGGGAGATTTTTGTGGGCTATATTGGTCTTATGACCCCATTTATGGACCCAATCATCGAGTGACATTAATAGGTCAAAAAGGCACTAGTTGCACACCATTTCGGTTTGAGATTTCAGTTTTGTTAGGGACCCTACATGGGTCATACGAGATTTCTGTTTTATAGAGACTCTACACGAGTTATATGATTTCAGTTTTGTTAGAAGCCATATGTGGGCTAATCCATTGGATTTTATATGAGGTGTTTGACGAGATTTGGTTGAGGAACCCTACATGGATTGATTTGTTTTGATCCGAGGTGTTTTGGTGAAAACCCTTCATGGGTTATATGAGTTAAGAGTTGTATTAGGCTCCCATTAGCATGCATCAATTTTGAGATCTATTAGCTAAGACAACTTATTTAAGAGGTACTAAGGCTTATTTATTTATGAGTATTTTTAAAATAGACATTTACATTACATGTTGCACTTTCCTTATGAGTTACATGTTGTTGGTTTCAGTTATACTCTTGTTGATTTAGCTTATTACTTCTGCACTCATATTAGATTTTGATCATTGTTATAATTAGTTGACTCTTATATATTCATCTGTTCTGATTTGGTATCATTCTGTACTCATGACATACGATTTATTCCGTGGGACATTATGTATGTTCTCTCACGAGCTTTATAGCTTACCCTTGTTTTTAACCCCCTTTTAGATGGTGCCCTGTAGCACAGGATCCTTGGCAGATTTAATTCAAAGAGCTGGTTCGTGGGGATGAGCGGACCGTCCATGTTACTTCATTTTGTCTGTTTATTTTCAACACTCATGTATGAGACAGTTTAGGTTTTGAGGCAAGATTTAATTTAGTTAATTAGTGGTTTTACTTGAGGTGATGAACATGATGTTGGCCCATTTAGATGGCCTATTTGATAATACTATTTAGATGCTTATAAGTATGTTTAGTTTGACGGATGAGATTGGTAGTATTTGTCATGGATATTGGGGGTTCTTGTTATATTATGCTACGTAGTTTAAAATGTGTATATTTATATTATGTTGCACTTTACGGATGATTGTTGTTACTTATGATTATGCTTCCGCTATGAATACTTGGTAATTAAGGATAGTAATTGGATAAAAGAAAGAAAAAATATGAAAAAAATATACGCTGCAAATCAGTAAGTTAAGTAAGAAACCCCTTCCGCAAGGAAAGGGTAATGTCACACTCCAAGATCCATGGTGCCACACATGTGAGTTTCCTTATATTACCCCGATTTCTATGTGCAAATTTCGGGGCATGACAGAGACAATATTCCTAACCACGAAAATAACAAGTAGTGTGCTGACATCATCCAATGCGATAGTCATCTCCCTGAATGGCATATGGAACATGTTCGTCTTGGGGTACCATCGCTCGATGAATACAGAGATGACGATGCGGTTCACTGTTTGGTACGAACTGTGAACCAGTGGGAATAGTCCAGAATGATCAATATATCCTCGCCATAACCCATACTACAAATCTGGATGCTGGTACTTCCACTCTGCTCTCTTCAACCCATAGTTGATCAACTTCAGCAATAGGCGCTCCTACAATTAATACAACTACTATTAGTACATTAGGTATTATTAATAAGTACAAATTTTCAATCTTAAAAACATTACCTGATGCCGCCATATAAGCGCAACAACGTGTGTGGGATAGCCAGTGAGGAGCGTTGGGTTTGCAGGCGTTTCGGGGACAGACACCTCTACAACATCCTCATGCACCTCTCCACCATGCTCAGGCACCTCTCCTACATCATGCTCATCTGTTGCAGGCTCTGCGTATGAATCATTGGTAGATACCACATAAGTAGATGGGCCTATCCTCTCTACAACCAGACACTGGCAGAAAGATGCAGTAGGAATGAAGTAGTCATCTCTGGCGTCCATATCTGGCACATGTCATATTGTGTTAGACGTGGACAATAATGAATTAAGTATTTAAAAATACATTTTTTTAATAAACTATTTTAATTTTGCAAAATTTTTTATTTTTAAAATATATTAAAAAAAACTAATTTTTACTAAAAACTATTTAAAAAATAGTATTTTTTAAATTAACAATTTTAGAATTTTAATATTTTAATTTTTTTTGGTTTTTTTTTTGGGGGTTTTAGCTTCCTGTTCGGATTGGTATTGCTAAGCAAGGCCGAGCAGGGCTGTCTAAGTAGGGGTTGCCTTGCTCGACAACACCAATCCGAGCAGGCGTCCCAAAAAAAAAAGTTTTTTGGGGGTTTTACCTTCTTTTCTACCCTTGATTTGCCACCGGTCCTCAACCTGCCTCTTCTACTGATAGGGGCTCTACTTTGTCATCCACCATGAGCACAATCTTTCTTGCACGTGGAAATATAAGGGTTTGAGAGGGAATGTGAGGGAGAGGGAGAATGAGAGGTGTGGGATGGAGATGTATATTCACATTGGGTTTTGGAGGGAGATGAGGGGAACTTAGAAGAAATAGAGGTGTGGGAGTGAAGCTTGAGGTTTTATAGGTGTGGGAGAGGTTTATCTAAAAAGGTATTATAAGAAGTGTATGAGGGATGCTTAAAAATCAGTAAGGGAGACTTAGAACAGAGGAAAAATGAGGGGAAGTTAGAAATTTTATCTGTGCGAGTAGAAGCTTTAAAACAATGGGTATCATGGTAAAATCACACCCAAGATAAGGGTTTTTGGTTATTTATGGGGAGATTGTACATTGTCAAATAGTACAAGGTCATTATGTAATTTTTTTTGTAAGGGTCATTATGTAATTTACTCTATAAAAAAATCCATTGGGTCAGGGATATTTCGGTCAATACATGAGGAACTAGAATCAAGGGGGAACGACTAATGGCATCCCCAGAAGTACTCACCACATCCCCATTTTAAGACTTTTCAAAATGTCAATCCATGCCCATCAGTAAAATGACCTTCCTAACCCTTTTAACCCAAAACATGAAAATGCTCTCCACACCTCCTCCCCCTTCGTTAAACCTCAACAACACTTCAAATTTCTCAAAACCACTCCTTCACTCCCTCTCTTTCTCCAAGACCAAACCCTATTATTATTTGACCCTCATTGTTGTGTGAAAGTGTTGTAATCACCCAATGGATCATCAAAGAGTCGAACTGAAGTAGGAAAATCGATCTATGGTATGTATTTTCTGTTTTGGAAGAAAAAAAAAATTTCCCGCCTCTTGTTCAGACCTTGAAGTCCGAACAAAACCAATCAAAAGCCTTGTAAATTTTTTTTTTTATTTTTCAAATCCGTATATTGATCTTTTTTTACGATGTTCTAATTACAAGGTGATGTTTCGAGCCAATTCAGTAAGGTTTCCGCCGAGATGGTAATTGTCACACCCCGAAACCTAGACCATTTGGCTCTAGCTTTCTGAGTGGACACCGCAACAAGTGTCTAACACTTGTTAAGCGCAATATTCTTTCTTTTCTTTTTTCTCTATTTGGTCTCATTCATATGCAGCGGAATATTAACCATTCATATACCATTCAACTTAATTGTAGTGGAATCTCTAACTTTTTCATCCATTTACCACACTATCACAACGAAGTAAAAATCTGGTATAATCATCCACCAATTAATTAATAATCTAGAATTAATTGTCTCATTTCATCAATCACTTTATGTGTCAAATTTATAATCCAAATAATAACTAAAGCTATAAATGAATTCAGAACCTATATAACTAAACTTATTACAAGTTCATTAATCTCAAATGAAACTATAAAATGTTAATAACATCTCCATGAATTCATTAGTCCAATTATTCTCCTAAGTTGATCCATAACCATCCAGCACCTACTCTTCTCGTTTCTCATCTGTGGTGGTGTCAAATTGGGTAAGCTTGACAAACTTAAGAAGTAAACAAATAAACTAAATTGTAAGAACATAGGTCAAGTCAAGCACAAGTATTTATATAGAAAAGAATCAAAACCGTTTTTTATACATTTTCTTGTCACTTTCCTGCAAAAGCTTTCGGTAAGTTCAAAACAGTTTAAAGAGTACAGTTTTATATCAATTTTTTTAATTCTATAATAGCTATATATCTTTTAAAACATTTCACTACAGTCTTACACAATTAAAAAATAATCTTATATAATTCAATGAAAGTAGTACAGTATAACTATTAATATAGTCTAATACAATATAATAACAGTCTAGTTCATTTTAGACTTTTACTATTGAGGCCAAAAATAGTACAGTACAGTCATCGTATAACCCTGAAGCGGGCAACCACTTATCTTACCCATAGTGGATCAAATGGATCAGTTCGGTACAATCATCGTATAGCCCTAAACTGGGCAATCACTTGTATTCTCCCTAGTGGATGAAAGAGATCGATTTAGTACAGTTCACACCTACTTAAACCCAGTGAGAGGGTTCCATCAATTTCACCGTTTATAGTCAAATGACCTCTTTACATATTCTTTTAAAAAAATAGGTTTTTTTTTCTTATAACAGTCTATTAAGATTTTGTTTTAGTAAAGCATTCTAATTTTTATTCTTATCAATTTCATAAGGTTTTCATTACTTTTAAATAGTATTAAAACAATCCAATATTCATTCTATTTTACCATTAAAACATTTTTTTAAGCTATTAAATAAATTTTCATATTAAAGCAATGCTAATTTATTTATAGTAATACATATAAAGAGATTGTCATTAATAGTCCAATAGTCTATTAACACTTTGTTTTAACAAAATCGTCTAATAGTTATTCTTATAAGATTATCATTACTTTTAAATAGTTCCATATTCATTTTACTTCACCATTAAGATAACTTCTAGAATTAATAGATAACTTTCAATATCAAAGCATTGCTAATTTATTTTATAGCAATACTAATAAAGAGATAGTCTTTAACAATCCAACAGTCTATTAACATTCTGTTTAACAAAACAGTTTTATAAATATTTTATTAATTCCTTATAGTTTTCATTACATTTAAACAATATTAGAATAGTTTTATATTAATTCTATTTCACCATTTCAATAGTTTTCAGAACTAATAAAAAACTTTCAATATCAAAGTAGTGCTAATTTATTTCATAGCAATACTAATAAAAAAATAGTCTTTAAAGTCCAACAATCTATTAAGATTCTGTTTTACCAAAACAATCCAATATTTATTATATTCAATTCCTTTAAGATCTCACTTTGTTTAAACAATATTAAAATAGTCTCATATTAATTTTATCTCACCATTTAAATAGTTTTCAGAACTAATAAATAACTTTCAATATCAAAACAATACTAAACTATACGATACTCATATTAATAAAAAGAGTGTTTACAAAACATTTTACATACAAGATGTTTGACCCATTCTAAAATAATTCTAAGAAATTTCAGTTAACAAAACTCTTTTAACAGTACAAAATAAATCACTACTTTTCTGTCAATTCATCTCTTTAGTCCATATGTTTATATTTTCAATCTTTTTTAATATTGTTTATGAATTTACTTACAAAACATTAAGCAATCAATGAAGCTAAACGAAAAATAAGTAAAGTTTATAAATTTACTTACTAATTCAGTAGAAATCCATTATTTAATCTTCTCAAATCAGTCATTCCTTGAAACCCCAACTCCTTGTAAAAAAATTTTAGCTTTTCTTTAAAAGTCTATAGTTGATATTTCAAATCTTTCTCCTTTTATTTTCTAAGTGATTCTCGGGTTATAATGTCGAGTTTAGGTTATTTATATAAGTATTTAAGAGTCCTAATTCGGTTAAGAAACTTTTAATATCAAGAATCAATTTTGCGTTAGTTTTCAAAATATAACTCTAAATTCAATGTCATTTGTTATGTTAGTTTTCAAAATTCAATTTTACATTTAATAGTATATTTTTGTATATCGAATTCTAAGTTTCATAATTTTGTATAAAATTACCAAAGTACATATCATATCAAATTTCAGTTCTATGTGTTAATTCAAATCAATACTAAATATGAAAACAATAATTCAGCGTATTACAGTAATGGATTATACTAGTGAGTTTATCAGGCATAAGGTAAAGTTTTTTGAATTTTTTTTGAGTTATTATGCAAATATTTTCTAAGTTATTATGCTTTTATTTTTATGTTATTACTTTTTTATAGATATTTAAGAGCCAAGTAGACTTATGTAAGTGGGCGTCCGAGATTTGATGAATAAATGATTTTGTCATTGTCACTAAGAAGTTAAATTCTAGTGCTTCCTCAAAGAAACCAAGAATTACCCTTGTATGTGGAGGAGTGGAAAGTATATAGAGCCTAAGAAATATATGAATCAAGATAAAAACAAGTGGTGTCAAGTACCAAGAAATGTGTATGTCCATTGAATTAAATGGTAAAAAGCTATCCACTGATAATGATTGGATTTTGCTAGTGGTGCGATCGGTGATAGTATTCATCCTCATGTTATTGTGACAGACAAGGAGATTGCTTTGATGAATGTAATCTCTATAGAGTTTTCTACTGCTACACATTTATTGTGTAGATAGCACATCAGTAGGAATGTTCTTACGAAGTGTAAAAAATGTTTTTGACAAAAGAAAACTGGGACGGGTTCATCATGAGTTAGAATCTATTAGTGCTGTCAGCGATAGAAGAAGAATACTTTTAAAATCTCACATCATGGAATCATAAATTCAGTACGTATCTGGATATGCACTCGAATATGTGTGAAGCAATTGGCTAGATGTATATAGAGATAGATTTGTGGTTGCTTGGACGGATCAATGGATGCATTTTGGGACAACTACAACGAATAGGGTTGCGAGGGTACATGCAAAGCTAAAGAGACAACTCGGATTGAGTAAAGGGAATTTTGAGTCCTCTTGGACTAGTATACATATGTTGCTTGAGTTACAACAGACAAGCATAAAAGCATCTTTTGAGAAGAGTAAGATAGTCGTCCAACATAACTTCAAGCCTTCTGAATTTAAAGAGCTTTGAAGAAACATTACCATAAAAGTGATGAAGATAGTTTTGTCTGAGGTGAAGCTGACCAACTTTGTTGGTGTTAATGTTATTGTATATGGTTGTGTTGGTCAACGCACATACAGGTGTCATGCACACATGAGATTACACAGTGCATGTTTGTCGTCATTAGCATAAGCTTGATATGCTAAGTACCTCAACCCAGTCAAGGTAACATTTGGATTATACTGATGAATTACAGATGTTTGTGTAATAGTTCAATGAATACGATCCCACAAGGAAGTTATAGATGCTGAAGAAGTTGAAAGAGATAGTAGTGCTAGACAGTTCACATCTGATGGAACCGGAGGTGAAGACAATTGCACGAGGTCTCCCACACACAAAGATTGACACATCTACACGGTGTGAACCATTTGAATTCAAAATTTTATCTTCAGTGCAAAATAATTATTCTCCACCTATAACTATAAGTACGACTAACACTCTGTTACAATCCTAGCGATCACAATCTCAGAGGAGAACAAATGAGAAGGTAAGCCTAATATTTTAATAACAATGTAAATTATGATGTGTTCGTTTAATTAACATATTATGTTTTCTTATTTATTTTGTAGGTATTTTGAACCCGTCTAGCGAAGAAACAAAGATCGATGTCATTCATTTGAGCATTTTTCATAGGGTTAAGGCCTTATATTGGATTAACTAGAGATGTGGTGGCTAACAAAAATTATGGATTTGGGGCAATTACTGGATTACTGGGATATCCCAAAGATGGTTAGCAGAAGATAATAATGGATTTACTAAACGAGTTGTAGAGTCATCTATCACATTGTGAGCATATATAAGGAAGTCGTAAGTGAGTTGATGAGATGATTCAACTACTATCATGCTTTGATGACTGCCCAGGATATGCCTATTGGATGACTATGTTAGATTGCAGACATCTCATAGCATCACGTTACAATGTGGTCTTATATCACTTGAGCATGCAATAATGCCTAACATTCTTGTCATTTAGATCACATTTGTTATCTACAACTACCTGGTGAGAAATTACTATCAGGTTTGTGAAGGAAAATCATTTCATTCAGGTAATTTTTGTCGTCCATCCCATGATGTTGTTATTCCAATTGTTTTGAATATTACGTAATGTTATCATATTTTTGTAGGTCATCTTATTGTTGGGTCATTTTATTCTGCCTATAGCGACAAATTGGTATCGGTGTTAAGATCTCATTGTAGCTGGATGAAAGCTTCCAACATATTAACCCCGGATACAACAATTTAGAGACGTTAGTTCAGATGTTGCTACACAAAAGACACTAGATTTAGATGATTGATGTATTCAATGATTATATTTTAACGGTTCTTTTGATAATAAAGATATGTTGTAGTTTAACGTCTTTATGAGGGTTCTTTTTTTTTCCATCATACATTCAGAACCTAGCTAAGATATATCAAACCCTACACTCCCACATTTGGTCTCAGTTGCTTACAAGGGATAATGCTTACATCTTATTTTCCTACTCTGTTCATAATAAAGTTAAGCAAGTTTCACAAACAAGTACATTTCTGATCACAAGTTCTCTTCAAGATTAGTAAAAAGAAACCACGCGTAAACCAAACAAACCAAAAATAATAATAATAAAAATAAAAAATTGAACAAACCTAGGTCTATTAGGACCTTCAGGTCTGAACAGACCCAATTTTGTTCAATTTTTTTTAAATTTTTTTCTTGGTTTTTTTGGTTTGCACGCGGTTTCTTTTTTGTCATAATTCTCCAAGCGTTTATGAAGTTTGATGACATGTCGGACACATCTTGAAGCCATGGTGGGGTGACTTTTATTAGAGGTGTCTCAGTGCCGAAATTACCACATTGCTTTTTGTTGAGGGAGCTTATAACCTGTAAACTTTGACCTTTTTTATCCCCCTAGTGCATATTATATTTGTTTAAGGGGGATACAGGTTGCTCACTTTAATTTCCAACTCTAAAGTGGAAGCAATTTAATGTGTTAATTTTTTTAACGAATTGGGAATGGTTTGCAGTTGCCCATCAAGTAAAATGTGACAGTTAAGCGTCTCAAGCAAACCTACCAAAAAATAATATTAAGAAACAAAATACAGAAAGTGCGGGGTCATCCCCAGTACAAAGATAAGAAAATTTATCTTCATCAAAAAAAAGTTTATGTTTACATATGTCTCTCTTTCTCGCTCGCTCATCTATAATTTCTATCATTACAGTGCTTGCGGAAGAAAGTGCAAAAACTTCTCCTATCGGAAGCAACTGGAGCACTTGTATCTTGGGGAGCAATGGATGGATATAACAAAATATCACGAAGCAGGAGTACAGTTTCCTCAATCGCATAAAACATGTCATCTGGAGGTGTAGAACCAACACCACATTTGATGATAGGTTTCAAAAGCGCCAATGCACGTAGGTAACATGGATCAGCTGACATCGAGGGTGCACTAGTGTTTAAGGATAGACCAACATCATACGTGGATCGAAACTCAGGATTCTGCACGTATGGGTGGGACACATGTGCATACCAATGCATATACTCTAAGGTACACTCTCTAAGAAATTTAACTTTACCTGATTGTGCCATATTACTGAGCACGTGATTATCCTAACTTTCTCACATCCTATCAATGTACTGATACTCCACCCTATACTGATTGGGATGGGCACAGCGTAAACATTTCCATGGGGCCAATAGAGGGGAATGAATGTACTGGATTTGACCGAACTATCTCAACACCCGGTCAGATGGTAAGGCTCGACCAAATCAAGGCACTTCAACATGCCATGATAGAATGTAATATCAATAAATGGATGTTGCGCACGAAAGTCAAGGTCATCTTATGGGGTCCAGCACACCTACAAAAACAAGTTCAAATGAATGTCAATTAAGTAATCAAGGTAATAGTTAAATCTATATAACTTAAGTAAAAATCTACTTAACTGACATAAAAAAATATATGTTTAATGTAATACCTCATTAACACTTAATGTGTCAAGTGTCTCCCACATGATCCATAGGTTCTCTCCAAGTGGCCTAGTCTCTTTCTGCGAAGTCCATTTATAGACCCGCAACTCGTTTCCGGTGTAAGGTTGCAATTAGGTGCAAGGTGAGGAAAGTGCTCATTAACCCAACTCTCAAGCAGTGTGATAAACCCTACCATCTGTTTTACACCCACACAACTCGTCATTCCTAACTGATGGTAGAGATAAGCTAGGGCTACAGCACCCCACACATAGTCCCGCACTTCCCACAGATTTGTCAGTAGTTTTAGATATACAACTTGCACCCATGTAGAAGACTTGTCAACGAATAATATATAACTTAATAAAAATAATAAGTAAGCCTTGGCTGCACACTTAATCCAGGCTAGATTAGATTCGTCATTCACCTTCCAAAATAAAGTCCTCAGCCACTCTAACAGCACAGACATACCTTAAATGGCTTGAAACTCCTCCTTCGCATGCTGGAGCGACACTCCCAAGTGGACAGACACTAAGGTGACCGCATCTCCCAATGATAGCTTCTCATCATAAATTAAGATAGTCTGACCAACAATCGAAATCCCAAGTAGAGCGTTGTCTAAAGTAATGGTCATCTCCCCGAATGGCATGTGAAAAGTATTAATCTTTGGATACCATCTCTCCACAAACGCTAACAACAGTACCTTGTTCACAAACTTGTACGATGCTCTGAGATCAATGTGTACAGGCTAGAAGTATCGATCATTAATTAGAACATCTCGTTGGGAGGATTATTTCTCTCAAACACCCACTCATTAATCTTTTTGGTGTGAGATAAGCATTTAAGCGGTTCCCGCTCCTGCAATCAAAATAAACAATGTTAATAACAGTAAAAATATAAACATTAAAAATTAATGATATTTAATAACAATAATAAATGATAATAATCAATTTGCAATACATCTCGTCGCCAGATTATCGCAGTAACTTGTGTCCTGAAGCTCAACAATAAGGAAGGGTCTCCAGGAGCTCCAGGAATAGGAACCTCATAAGCCTTAGCCTCTTCAGCATATAAATAGACAAGTTGTCATCTATTTGATGAGACATTTATGCTTCTGTGGACGCTCTCAACCTTTAGGCACTGCGATTTTGCCTGGTTGATGCTGTCAGTGGTACACGAGAGGTGCAGGAAGTGTTGGCATCCATATTTGTTACAAACCGAATTAACCGTCGAAAAAATATAGAAAATGAATGACACATTTGGTTTTTGTGAGCAAACCAAAAGGATTTTAAAAAACACAAGTTTTTTTTATAACCTGAGGCCTATTACACCGATTCTATTCGGACCTGTAGGTCCAAATGAGAACTAAGTTTTAAAAAAACACAAAAATGTGACTTGCCTACAGAGGAGGTGGCGGTGGCAAGGAAGGTCTGACAGTGGTGGTGGCGGTGGCCGGAGGCAAGAAGAGAGGAGAAAGAGAAAAAAAGAAGAGAGAAAGAAGAAAGGAAGGAAGAGAAAAGAGATGAACAAGAGAAGAAGAAGAGAGAAGAGAGGAACAAGAGAGAAATAAGAGAGGAATAAGAGAGAAGTGTGGAAAAGTGAAGAGAGGAAGAAGGGAAATGGGGGTTTTATGTAAGGGAGGAGAGAAAAGAGGAAAAATAGAGAATGGGGTGTGGTGAGAAAATGAGAGGGAAATAAGGGGTGTTTGGACATGAGGGTATTTTAGGTAGGGGAGGAGGTGTGATGAGCAGAAAAGGGGGCTGGTGAGATAGGGGTTATGGTAAGGGATTTTAAGGTGCTACTAGTCCTTCCCGAATCAAGGGTGATGGGATTGAAATTGGCATGCAGTCAAGACCCTCGGGACATACTTGTCGAGACGCCCGAGTTAGTTTTGCTCAAGACACTCGAGACATACTTTCTGAGATGCCCGATTCAGTTCTACTCAAGACCCTCGGGACATACTTGCCGAGACGTCCGAATTAATTCTACTTAAGACCCTCGAGATATTCTTGTCGAGACGCCTGATTCAACATTTCTCCCGAGGCCCTCGTATAAGGAAGATGCCACGCATCATTCATGCTAGACAAACAAGGAAACAAATAATAGTCCTGGTATCGACAACTCACGTCTAGCTATCCCTGACTATTACAATCCCCATAATCACGCCCGAAGGCACAACCTGAGCTCCAGGGTGTTACGCTGGGAATCCAGGAAAAATGTCGGAAACAAAAAAACTATAAAGAATGCTGGCTACAATGACAAAAGGTATGGGCAATATTTCCTCATAATCACCTATAATTTCCTTCTCACCAATGTTGTTGACTTAATCGTCGGAGTGCAGCCGGCCGACGACCGGCTAGTACCATCCTTGCGCTTGTCTTTGCAAGTCCGTAGGATCATTTGAAACCTTGCACCCATCTGGTTGATCCCGAGTCAGATTCAGGCCTCATCAGTTGGCACCGTCTATGGGAAACGTGGTTAAAATAGCTCATTTAGACTAAGGGTGCATGGTCAAAACTAGATCCATTGACTCAGAG
Source organism: Platanus orientalis (assembly GCA_025762735.1). Taxonomy (NCBI): domain Eukaryota; kingdom Viridiplantae; phylum Streptophyta; class Magnoliopsida; order Proteales; family Platanaceae; genus Platanus; species Platanus orientalis. The sequence continues at coordinate 7,839 of JAOXJP010228330.1, read as the reverse complement.
AGAAATAACTAGAGGAACATTGCGGCACTCAACGATCAGACCAATCATACTGAGGAGGAAGCTGGAGGGCCCAATCTAAAACAACAAGTGCGGGACCTCAAGAAAGTCTTAGAGGAGATTGCTCAGTAGAACCACCAACTTCTATAAAGGATCGTCGATCGAGAAGAAAAAGAGGTGCGCAAAGAATTACATGGTGAAAACCTAGCCCCATCGGTAAGCAAAAATGAGGAACGAATGGGAGAAACGAAATTTCATCAGTCTGAAAAGCAACACAATGAAGAACACCCCCACCAAAGTCAGACGAGAGGAGATGATCCGAGTAATCCACTAATGGACAGACGACTCAGGGAAGTACAAGATCGATTGGATGATGTCATGCAAATAATGAAGGGGAAGGAGCCATCAACTATTGACAACTTAGTCCAAAGGATAGAATTGCCCTTCTCTATTCGAGTGATGAACTGTCAGCTTCCTTACAAATTCTGGGCCCCACAAATGGAAGCGTTCGAAGGGACAAGAGACCCCCTTGACCACCTAGAGACCTACAAGACTCTGATGCACCTTTAAGCCCTCCTAGAAAAAAATTATGTGTTGAGCCTTCCCTTTAACCCTCAAGGGTTCCACTCATGCATGGTTTGGGAAGCTAAAGCCAGGGTCCATCGACAGCTTCCTAGACCTCAGCAAGTGGTTTGTTAGTCACTTTATAAGTGCTCAAAGTTATAGGAAGCCTATGACCTACCTTCTCAATATTAAGCAAGAGCGAGACAAATCGTTAAGGAACTATATCACTCGGTTCAACAAAGAGGCTTTGCAGGTGGATAATGCTGACGACAAAGTAATACTAACTACCTTGATGGGAGAATTATAACCATCAAGATTCCTGTTCTCTCTGTTGAAATCCCCACCAAACACCCTCGAGGAACTGATGGTGAAAGCATAGAAGCATATGAACGCGAAAAAGACAATGTCTGCCTGACATAGGGGAGGAGAATAAAAAAAAGGCAAAAAATGGACGGGTCAGGAGGATCCACTCAAAACCAAGGGCTGGGCAACCAACCCTGACCATCCGAGCCAAAGACAGGGAGTCTCAAGTCCCGATTCCCCAAGTACACTCCACTGAACATGATCCCTGAGCGCATGTTAATGGAGATCAGAGATGACCCCACTCTCAAATGGCCAGGGAAGTTGAAAACCCCTCTAGCATGGTGGGTGAGAGGAAAGTACTACCAATTTCACAGAGACCACGGTCATGACACAAATGACTATTTTGACCTAAAAGAACAAATAAAGGAGCTAATATAGCGAGGGAGACTGAGGAGATTCGTGACCGATCAGAGAATAGACGAGACCAAGGAGACGCCCAGACAACTAGCCAAGAAGGATAAGGAAGAGATTCCACCCCTTGGAGAAATCCGAGTGATACAGGAGGGTCTGCAGGAGGAGGAGAATCAGCGTCGGCATGGAAGGCACATTTATAGAAATTCAAGCATGTGGAGGGGAAGGACGTCTATACAACTAAGAGGCCGGTGAAGTTGGCTCAGAGATCCAACCCCTCAATCACTTTCTCGAAAGAGGACTCCGTATGATTGCAACATCCGCATGACGATCCCCTCGTGGTGTCTGTCATGATCGCCGGATATATGAAATGGAGAGTATTGGTAGACAATGGTACTTGCGCATATATCCTATACCTACCAGCTTTTCAAGCAAATGAAAATCCTGAAGGACAAGCTTCAACCCATAGAGGCACCCCTAGTAGGCTTCACGGGGGATAAGATCTTCCCATTGGGCTCCATAGCCTTATTCGTTATAGTCAGACATGAGCCACAACAGATTACCAAGGAAGTGACTTTTCTAGTAGTCAACTGCCCATCAGCATACAACACGATATTAGGAAGGCCTCCTCTAAACCAAATAAAAGCACTAACCTCGACCTACCACTTAATGATGAAGTTCCCTATAGAGCACGGGATCAGAGAAGTCAAGGATGACCAAACCATGGCAAGAGAATGCTATAGTGCCTCCCGCTCGGATAAATCATGGGAAGAAGCACTGATGGTGAACAAAGAAAAGGGGAAGAAAATCAGCCTGACTGCTGAGCCAGTGGAAGATCTCCTAGAAGTCCCATTAGATAGTCAGACTCTTGACAAGAAAGTACGGATTGGAAGCCTCCTCAGCCTCAGTCATAGTAAAAGGCTAGTTGAACTTTTATTCCAGCACTGAGATGTCTTCTCCTGGACACACAAGGACATGCCTGGAATTGATCCCGAGGTGTTGGTGCACAGATTGAATATTTGCAAGACTAGTAAGGCAGAAAAGGAGAAACTTTGCAGCCAACAGAAATAGAGTGGTTGCAAAGGAGTAGACAAGCTCCTGGACGCTGAGTTCATACAAGAAGTCCATTACCCAGAATGGCTATCAAACGTAGTGCTGGTCAAGAAAGTTAATGGGAAATGGAGGGTGTGTGTCGACTTTACAGACTTAAACAAGGTCCATTTAAAGGACAGTTTTCGCCTGTCGAGAATAGACACTCTAGTGGATTCTACATTAGGACACGAGCTACTCAGCTTCATGGACGCCTTCTCGGGCTACAATCAGATTTGGATGTTTAAACCCGATCATGAAAAAACCTCATTCATCACGGACCGAGGGTTGTACTGTTATCAAGTGATGCCCTTTGGCCTGAAGAATGTAGGGGCCACCTACCAAAGGTTGGTTAATACTATGGTCAAGGACTAAATAGGGAGAAACATGGAGGTGTACGTGGATGACATGCTAGTCAAGAGCTTGAAGACAGACCTCCATTTCAGAGATCTTGAAGAAACCTTCGACACGCTATAGAAGTTTAAGATGAGATTGAACCTGGCAAAATGTACCTTTGGGGTGTCAGCTAGAAAGTTTTGGGGATTTATGGTCTCATAAAGGGGGGTCGAAGCGAACCCAGAGAAGGTAGAGGCGATCTTGAAGATGGAACCACCTCGGAACACAAAGGAGGTTTAAAGACTGGCGGGAAGAGTGGTGGCATTGAACCCGTTCATATCTCAATCGACTGATAAGTGTCTTCCTTTCTTTCAGCTTTTACGAAAGGCTTTCGAATGGATGGCTGAATGCAAAGAGGTGTTTCAGAAGCTCAAGGAGCATTTGGCAAGTCTGCCACTATTATGTAAAACCAAGCCCGACGAATCCCTACTCCTGTATGTTGCAATCTCAGATTCCACTATAGTTCGGTTTTGATAAAAGAAGAAGAAGGCAAGCAACGCCCAATATACTACGTAAGCAGGGCACTAAGCGAGGCTGAGAAGAATTACCCAAAGGTGGAAAAGGTGCCTTTTACAATAGTAACCACCACAAGAAAGCTGTGCCCATACTTTCAAGCTCATGTAGTCACAGTGCTCACAGACCAACCCTTAAAACATGCTCTACAGGAACCAAGTACCTCGGGTAGACTGATAAAATGGTCGATTAAGCTGGGAGAATTCGACATCGAATACAAGTTAAGGGGGCCAGTGAAGGGCTAGGCCATAACCAACTTTGTAGCCGAATTAACGCCTTCCATGGACGCTGATGAACAAGTGGAAGATACTCTCGCAAAAGGCAACAGTTGGGAGTTGAATGTCAATGGGTCGGCAACAGGCCACGTGAGTGGAGCAGGGATCATAATAACATCCCTGACAGGAGAAGAAGTGGAGTATGCCATCAAATTCGGTTTCAAGGCAACCAACAATGAGGTGGAATATGAAGCGTTGGTCAATGGGCTCAAGATAACCCACAAGCTTAGAGCTAGGAAAAGAAGGGTTAAAAGTGATTTCAAGATGATAGTGGACCAAGTCATTAGGGAGTACGAGGTAAGGGAAGAAAGAATGGTAGAATACTTTCGAGTAGTTCGTACGTTGACAACCACATTCGAAGCCTTCATCATCGAGCATGTACCGCAGGAGCAGAACAACTGAGCCGACAGGTTAGCTCAACTGGCCTCGGCTCTCGGTGATGACGAGAGCACAATGATTGAATGTCAACCAATGACGAGTATTACTGTCCGCAAAGCCATACCCATTGGGGTCACAGTGGAGGAGTTGACATGGATGGACCAAATCAAGGTATTCTTAGAGGAGGGCAAGTTGTCCAATGATTGCACGAAAGCTCAGAGGGTCAGACTCAGAGCTTTCTGGTACAGGTTGCTAAACAGAGTCTTGTATAAGAGAAGCCTAACATTGCCCTACCTGAGGTGCTTGAGCCCATCCAAATCAGAGCTAGCAATGAAAGAGATTCACGAAGGTGTGTGTGGAAATCACTCGGGGGGCAGGTCGATGGTCCATTGACTCATTAGGGCTGGATATTATTGGCTAACCATGCGAGCTGACTTAGCACGCTTCTCGCGGAAGTGTGGCCGATGCCAAAGGTTCGCGAATAAGCCACGACAACCCGTAAAAGAACTCACCCCAATCCCTAGCCCATAGTCGTTTGCACAATGGGGAATAGGCATAGTTGGCCCCCTCCTGAGAGGAAAAAGACAACTCATGTTTATTATTGTGGCCATCAATTATTTCACCAAGTGGGCCGAAGTAGAACCTGTTGCCAAAATCACCGAGAGAAATATTAAAAACTTTGTATGAAAAGTTATAGTCTGTCGCTTTGGTCTTTCAGAGGTCCTGATCTCAGATAATGGTAGACATTTTGACAACCCTCATTTCAAGGAATTCTGCTCAAATCTCGGGATAAGAAACCATTTTTCTTCCCCGAGTCACCCTCAAGCCAATGGGCAAGTCGAGGTCACTAACCGCACTCTCCTCAATATAATAAAGACAAGGTTGGAGGCTCATAAAGGAAACTAGCCCGATGAACTACCTGGAACTTTATGGGTATATATAACAACTGTCAGGACCCCGATAAGAGAAACCCCTTTCTTACTTGCATTCGGGTCTGAAGTAGTGACCCCGATAGAACTAGTCCTACCAACGTACGGGGTTTCTAGAGTAGATGAAGACAAAAACGAGGAGAGTCTCCGCCTGAGCTTAAACGTACTAGAAGAAAGAAGATATGAGGTTGCCTCTCAAATGACTATCTATCAGAATACCATGGCCCGATACTATACAAAAGGATCAAGGAGAGGAGATTCAGAGTTAGAGATCTCGTTTTGAGAGAGATTAAGCTCGCTGCAAAAAACCCGACGGATGGAAAGCTTGGGGCTAACTGGCCCCATGCGGCGCCCCATGCGGCCGAGAGTCACTTGATGACTTAGTTCATTTTTTACTGGCCCCATGCGGCCTAAGAGTTAAAAGGTGACTCAATTATTTTCGACTGGCCCTGTGTGGCCAAAGAGTCACAAGGTGACTTAGTTATTTTTGACTGGCCCCATGTGGCCGAAAGTCACAAGGTGACTTAGTTATTTTCGACTGGCCCTATGCGGCCGAAAGTCACAAGGTGAGTTGATTATTTTCGACTGGCCTCGTGTGGTCAAGAGTCACTTGATGACTTGGATTGTTTTTTAGCCCCAAGGCCCCAAAAATCACGTCATCAAACACTTAAACCATTCTTAAAAGGAAGAATGGGCACTACGGGTTAAAAAAATGAATATAAGGAAAGAGCCGAAGACAATTTTTTCATAAGATGGAATGTTACAAAAAAAAGCTTAAAGGACACATCCTATCCCTTGGCCTTATCATCCTCAGCATTATCTGCATCAACGGGAGTAACCTCGGTGGTGACAGGGGATCCAGAATCATCATAAAAAATGAAATCAGAGAAGTCGATCTCTGGGTACACTCGAGAGGCTCAGCACTAGAAACCTTCAAAACCATCCTTGTAATAGTCCAAGACTTCAATGGCATACTCAGTTAACCCTCAGATCTTCGTCCACGCCGCATCCCTCTCCTACTAGAGATGAGCTGAAAGGATTTCCTTAGCTTCAACCCTCTCCCGAGCAAGCATCTTCTCTACGCTCGCTGCTCGGCTATCAGCCTCAGCTGCTTTGTCAACCACGACTTTCCGTTACTCTCAGGCCTCCCATAACTTGTTAGCCAAGTCATCCCTCTTAGCTCGGAGCGAGTTGAGCTTGGCCTGGAGGTTGGCCTCCCTCAATGCAGATTCAGACAACAAAGTCTGGAGACCCGAGTTCTCGGATCTTAGGGCTGTGACTCTCTTATTGTTTGAACGAGTGGCATCCTCAAAAGCCTTTTAAAATTGAATACTGGCCATCACGAGAGATGTCAACTGCAAAAAGACAAGAGTATTAGAACAAGTAAAAAGCAGTAGAAACTGTTAAACCAAGGAGTGGGAAGAAAAGCACCTTGGCCAAGTTAAGCACCATCCTCTGATAGAGAGTGTCGGAGTTCATCCTAGGCATAGCCTTGAGATCGGCCTTGGGAACGACACCAGTCATCTTAAACACAAACTCGGGGTTATTTTTGAAAGTATCCTCAACCGGGCCCTTTCCTTTATTGACCCGATGAACGGTGCCTTTGGTAGGAGGGACTGGATGACTCCCAACAGATGCAAGGGTGGAGGCAGGAGTTGGAAGAGCAGAAGAGACGCCCACCGAGGTGCTTGGGGCTACCATGCCTTCCTTCGATTGTTTAGGAGCAGCGCCCTCTCGGTTACCCGAGGCAGTAGCCTGAACCTTCTGGCATTTGGAGGTAGGAGCAACCTGGTCCCTGAACCTCTTGCCCATCACCTCTGCCGAGCCTTCCACGGTAGGAGAGGCTTTCTCAGACTCGGCCGCCCCTTCACGGGCCTCACGAGCCTTCTTCAACATTGTCTTCAGATCGGGCTTTGTCATAACTACAGAACATAGCAAACAAAATAAAAAAAATACCCGCTGTTGTCCCCCCGGTGAGTTCCACCACAAGAGGAATATCCGAGTCCCCCAAAGCCACATTCTCGATGGACCGAGGCTGAAAGAGGAAGCGAGAAAGGGCCTCGAGAGTAACAAGAGCTAAGTACTCGTGCATAGGGTAAGAAATCGCCCTAAGCACTCGGTTGAAGGAGGCGGCTGGAAGTTGAGGTTCGACGAAGGCTGAAATGTACAAAAAAGAAGAATAAAAAAGATGAGGAAACAAAGATAGCCTCAAAAAGAAAGCAGAAACTACAACTGGAAAATGCTCATCAGAAGAGTCCGGGTTACCCCAAACGTGGCTGAAGCGGACCATCTACTCCACCTTGCTATCCCAGGGGCATGCTTCGCATCTATTACCTTAGACGTAAAAAAACCTACTCTTCCAACCTTTATGAGAAGTTGGAAGACCTGTAATTAAGTTTTTGTAGCTATCTTGGGCTGTAAAAAACCACCAGCCTGCTTCCTTCTTGACAACTTGATAGCAGAACAAAAACTCTGATACAGAAAGAGTATCACATCTGCCACTGCAAGCCGCTCAAAGGACCATACAACTGATGATGATCCTCCATGAATTGGGCATCAGCTGGGCGGGTGACAGACCAAGACATAGGAGAAGATCCCTAATGAACTGAGCTACTAGGAGCCGAAGACCTGCTGCTAAAGCCTGCTCGTACAAGCAGATCTCCTCAGGCTTAATGTGATAAGCCCGTTCAGACGCCTCAGGAACGCGTAAAACTATGTCTTCGGGAATCCCGTATAACAGTCTAAATCTCTCTAGGTTCAAAGACTCGAGAGTGGAAGCGAAGGGGGCCCCTGCCCGAACTTGAACCACCAAACATAAAAAAAAATAGGAAAGGGGAGAAGGAGAGAGAGAGGAAGAGAGAGGGAGAGAGAGGAAGAAGAAGAGGACGAGAGAGGGAGAGGGAGGGAGAGGAGAGAGGGGAAGAGAGAGAAGGAGGGAGAGGAGAGAGAGGGAGGGAGAGAGAGGACGAGGAAGAAAGATGGAG
>JAOXJP010228329.1:0-39494 GCA_025762735.1 Platanus orientalis | reverse complement strand
TTCTAGGGTTGTGTGCGAGATGGAGAGATTCTGAAAAATTATAATCATCTTTGACGAGGTTTTTCAAATAATGAAAGTTTTCTTTGCGGCTCCGTGGTTTTTCCCCAAACTAGGGTTTTCCACGTAAATCTTGTGTTGTGCATGATTTCTATTTTTGTTTTTCTTGTTGATTTGATTTCATCCCATTTTCTTCTAAGACGAAGAAGGTAAAATGATCCTAACACTCACTTCCATCTTGACACAAATAGAAGCACTTCAAAAGCAGTCTCAAGATCAGAGGGAAGAATATGGTCATGAGTTAGAAAGTTTAACCCTGGAGAACAAACTCTTAAAGGCACATCTTCCCCCTTGTGAAAATGTGGAAGATCTCAACCAGTAATAGCATCCCTTGCACTCTCGTACCAATAGAAGAAAGAAAACAAAGCCCCACAACAAAACTATGGAATTCTCCCACTCTACTGAAGAGACTTTAAATTAGAGAAAAGTCTTAGAAGAAGATGTACAATCCTTGGTTGAAAAGCGTCTAGAAGAACTCATTCTATATTCTGATGCACCTCAAAATCAAACCACCCAACAAATAGACTAGAATATGGTCAAAAACCTCTATAAGTCCCCCTTTGGACCAAACATCATGAGTCAAACCCTTCATTGGTATTTCTCCATGCCAAAGTTTGTCAACTATGATGGATCTACTGATCCCATGGCACACTTGCATAATTACAAAAAAATGATGACATTAGAGTAACATAATGATACTTTAATGTACAGGGTCTTCCCTTCTAGCTTATAGAATGTAGCCTTGGAGTGGTTCCACAAGTTTCCACTTTCAAGCATCAACAACCACCATCAGCTGTGCATCGCCTTTGTCACTAATTTCATGCATGACCGCCCTCAGAGAAAAGATAATGATGTCCTTTTTTAACATGAAGAAGCGAAACAAAGAACCATTAAAGGCCTACATACGTAGGTTCCAAACTAAGATGCTCTATATCGAAGGTTACGATGAGAAAACTACAATAATTGCTTACAAAAGAGGGCTTCCCCACTCTAGTAAACTGTATCAATCCCTCACCAAAACTCCCACAGAGGACATGGCTAATTTCTTAGCTAGAGCTGAAAACTATAAGAAACTAGAGGATGAGGTCTCAACCAAGGAGCAACAATAATTGATGCCCCACCATACCTCCGGTCTAGGCTCAGTCTTGCACATGACTGGCAAAGAAGTAGCCCTAGCAAAAAGAGGAAAGTAGAAGATAAGCCTTTATGCTCGTTCACACCTATTAATGTGCCAATCTAAACTATCTTGTAGCCTATGAAGCAGGAGGCCTATTTGAAGTGGCTTGAGCCCAGGAAAGGAGATCAAAGCACTAAGGATTAGTCTAAACATTGAGCTTATCACTGGGCCAAATGATACAAAATGAGGAATGCAAATCCCTCCACCTACAATAGAAGATCTTATCAGGCGAGGATGACTCAAAGTTTATGTTACCAGCAACAACATGCATATGGCACATCCCCCACAAGAAGAGAGACCCCCTCACTGCAGGTAGGTGACCAATGCTCAACAGCAGCAAACCTCATATCCCATTATCCACACCATTTATGGAGGTCTTCGAACAAAAAAGGCTACAAAATCAGCCTTGAAGAGTTATTTGAGAAAAGCAACGTAGGTACCACATATCTCCAATGACTAAGCTGATGCTAGAATCCTATCCAAAAGTACAGTTGCATGGCCTAATCACCTTCTCAGATCAAGATCTGGAATGAGTGCGTTGTCCACATAATGATAACTCTTATGCCGGTAAGGGTTTGACTATATCTCTCTTTACTACTTATGCAGAGTACAGTTGTTCAAAAAGATGATAAGGAGGATGAAGTTATTCTGATAAAATATGAGAGATTGCCGATTTTTGGCTACCACTGTGAGATTCCAGGACACAACTACAATGCCTTCCAGCAATGGAAAAAGGCACAACACCAACTAACTAGTGATGTCAAACTATAAGGGTTGACTAAATATGATTAGAGCCTGAGATGTAACTCCCCACCCCCTCAACACAAAAAATATGGCCATTTAATCCAAGTTGCTTCCACCCGGAGGCCGTTGTCAAACTACTCCTGGGTGGAAAAGGCAAGGAAAGAGATATATGGGTCATGAATTTGAGGAGATTGCACCGTTAGAATAAAGAACTGGATGTTAGATGGACCGTGGAAACTCTTTAGACACACAATCAGGCAAGATGAGGAGTGGATTCCTAGTTGGAACCCCATGGTTTTCGATGTTCTATGTGCAAGCAAAGCTTTCTCTTCAAGCAAGGGACTCTAGGCGATAGTTTCCTTGAGGCCATCAGTCGCAACAGTGGTGGTGAATTGTGATGGATGATCCATGCCTAAGTCAATAGAATGTAGACTTAACACAACTAAAGATGGGAGGACGACATCAAAAGAGATTAGAGCCAGGGCCACCATGACTTTATCTTATGGTAGTTACGAGGGGCTGAAGGAGTTGAAATTCTAGGTTGAGAATCACACGACCTCCTACACTCCTTTAAGTATGTCATTCCTACATCACAAGGTCAATCGGGGGAGCTTGAGGCCAGTGTGGGAAAAGGTAAACAAGCTCTTGTTATTAATGGGGGGCATACTCTCTAATATGTTAAGCTTAAATTTAATGGTGTTGTATCATCATATTAGTGGCCCCATCATCAAAGAATTTACCGGACCATCACACCTTCTGAATCATTAGTTAACTCAAAGGTCATTATGGTGTCGGTCCACCTATCCCCCCACATATTTACAAGAGCTAGATCGGCTTGTCAGAAGACTAACACAATGACCAACACTATAGAAGATATTGAACTGTCGGTAATTCTCACATCCAGGGGAAAGAAAGGTTCCAAATCCATCTCTAAGAAGCCTTGCAAAGGGAGGAATCCAGTAAAACAAGATATTGGCTCTGAACAACAAGCTCTTGTGGACTTACCACCAATTCTGAAGAGAAAGTGGCACTAGACTGGTGGAGAGACTAGTGCTCCATCAAAATGACTACATATTGATCCACATGTACCTCTCTCAACTACAACTCAATCTTTTCTTAATAACAATGAACTTGTGGTCTAAACAAGCCACACTAAATACAAATTTCAAATCAAGCATAGGATTATTTAGAAGGAAAGTTACCTCCAATAACCAAGGAATTGAACAATCTGCAAACCTGCTCACGATCATCTGAGATCTCATCTATGTATGATTCCCACACGATCGAAAAGAAAATACCCCCAAGCCACCCATAGCTCTGGGGGTTACGACCCAAGCCTAACCTTATCTATGTCTAACACTTGAGGGGTTGTTGCAGTTGTTGCACAACAGCCACGGAAGGAGCCATGAGTCTTATATCCTGCAACTATCAAGGTTGCAAGAATCCCTTGACATTTCAGGCTATCAAAGAGTTGTTGTACTCTAAAAACCCATGGAGCTTGTTCCTAGCTAAAACAAATTGTAAGGGGGTTAAGTCAAGGGAATTGTGTTTGTAACACCCCAAATTATGCTTTAAAGGTAAAATGATAATTATGTATTATAAGGGTACAAATGTCATTTCATATGTTTAAACAAACCATAGAGTATTTTAAGAACCCATTAGATCAATTTAGAAGTATAAGACCCAAGTTAGGCATCGAACCTGTCAAGTTCGAAAGTTATCTAAATTTCGCATTTGGGGTACCTTTGTGGGTCCACTAATACCAATCCCAAGAGAATTAAAGGTCATTCTATGTCTTGATGAAAATATCTATGAGTCTAATTTCTCACAAAACAAACGGTGTGTAATTATGAGTCTCTTAGAAGACGTTATGATAATTTTCCCATAAGGTGTCTGTGTTGTCAGGCCCATAGATTTGGGGAAACTACCTGGACCTAATGACACCAATCCTGAATGAATTAAGGGGTGATCCATACATTGTTGGAAATCTCTTGAAGTCTAGTTTCCAACACAACAAATGAAGATCGATTCCGGTTTCTATAGAAAAAGTTATGAGCATCTTTAGTGCAAAGGGATAAAAGCTGGAAAAAAAAATTGTCCGGATCGATTTATCACTTAAAGGTTTGATCCAAACTTAATGGATCAATTCAGGACTTCTCTGGTCATAAAAAAATTGTACAAAAATGTGTTGGATCGATCCTGGATTGATCCAAAATGAATCATATTACATTTTTTTTAGGCAAAATCGATTTTTCTTCATTTTTGGGGAGTCTAAGACCATCCCAACTTGACCCAAAACCTTAGAAATATATTTAAAAAAACCTAATGACCTCATTTTACACCAAAAGAGAAAGAGTTAGGGAAGTTTAGGGAATTTGGGAGCTAAATGTGGGAGTTCTTCCCCAATTGGATAAGTTCCTCTTCCAATCTTGGAAATATGTTAGAGTTGGCATTTTTCTTCCTAGATATAACCTAAGTAAGCATGAAGTTCTGTTTCTTTACCTAGGTTAATGTATTCTAATGATGAAATTCTTTGGTTTCTCTTAAAAGAATGAGGGTTTGTCAAAGGAAAATGGATTTTAGAGGAGGATCCTCTTGTGTATTGAAGAATTGAGCTTTTTGTGAGTGGATATGTTGTTTATGTTGCACTTCCCCTTCCTAGGTTCATAAAATAATGATTTTATCCTATATTTGCAAAGATTTGTGGTTTAATCTCTATGAAAAATGGATTATGTGAGTGGATATGTTGTTAATGTTGTACTTTCCCTTCCTAGGTTCATAGAAAAGTGATTATATCCTATGTTTGCAAAGATTTGTGGTTTAATCTCTATGAAAAATAGATTATGTGAGTGGTTTTGTTGTTTATACTACGCATTTCCTTTCTTAGGTTCTTAGAAATGTGTTTCTACTCTATGTTTACTGATATTTATAGATTTTAATCACTATGGGAATAGTTTGTAAGTGGATATGCATTTGATGCACATTTTCTTTTAGGATGTTATATTTGATGGTTGAGAGCTTATTTTGGTTGATTCATCTTTATTTATTCTTGAGTAGGTTGATTTCTTAATAATGGATCATAGTTTTATGATGTGAGCATGATAGTTGGTAATTTTCTTATTAGATTCTTTGATCTCTTAGGTTATAGAGTTATGATCTTGTGAATGGATCTTTGTGGAAGGGATTGGATGGTCTCTATTTCAGGTGATGAAGTTTGGGAGCTTGATTTACTTATATTGTAAGGTGTGGAAGGTTTCTTATAGTGAAGATTAGGTTTCTACTTTGATTTTCTTTGAATTCTTTAATTCTTGCACTCTGCATGTTTGATAAAATATTTCTTACTGATTATAAGCATCTATATTTCTATGTTAGTGTTAGGCTCTTATATGTGATTTATCGTTTTGGTTTTGGAACTATTTATGGGTTAGTACACATGGATATCTTTCACATGGCATATTGATGCATTAATTATTTTATTAATACATGAGTATGGATTTGGTATTGGTTTTAGAAATAGGGAATGAGAATGATATACTCCTAAGTGGGATGGTGCATGAGTGATGATTGTCATTAGGCGAAGGGGCTATATGCTTGCCCAATGACTGTCATTTGGCGAAAGGACACTATTTGTCCAGTGATGATTATCATTAGGCAAAGGAGTTGTATACTTTCCCAGTGACTGTCATTTGGCGAAGGGACACCAGTTGTGCAGTGACCACCATAGGGCAAAGGGGCTATATACTTGCCTAGTGATGACAGTCATTTAGCGAAGGGACACTAGTTGTCTAGTGACTGTCATTAGGCAAAGGGGCTATATACTTGCCCAGTGATGACCACCAATTGGCAAAGGGACACTAGTTGTCCAACGATGACCGCCCTTAGGTGAAGAGGCTATATACTTGTCCAGTGATTTCAGGTACCCGATCACCGAGTCATATTAATAGGTGAAGACAGCCTTAGTAACCCAACTTTTGGTTTGGTTTTATTAGAACCCCATTTGGGTTATATGGTTTGGACTCTGATTTGGATTTATCAAGATCTTGGTTGATTTGTTGGTACTTGATGACAGTTTGGTATTTAGATTATCATAGTTTTTGGCCTATGACATTTAGTATATCTTCTTACTTTACATGTATTTATTTATCTATGTGGCATATGATAATTAGTTGATGACACATGGCATATAGCTTTAGTATATGCATGTTTTGGGATTGTTTTGGCTTGGATTATATATCATTTAGTTTCTCAAAGCATGAGCATACTTGATTCTCGTAGAGATACATACATATTATTGTTGATGCATGTGCTTATGTATTTTATTTCCTTCCTCTACTTTGGATCACTCAGTCTACTATTATATCTTCTTACTTTCCTTTTTGTGTTGTATAAACTGCATACCCTCCCACTAAGTTCATCAAACTTACCACAATTGGCACCACCCACAGATGTGTAGGCATACAGGTTGGATTACGCCTTAGAACAAGAGGGAGGTGGTTAAAGATTACATCTTAGTTTTTCATTTCAGTTTTAGTTTACTTTTTAGAGATGTCTACATTTAGTACTTTGTTTAATTGAAATGGGCCCCTTTATGGGTAAGACTTACATATACTTTATGGGCAAGTTTAGGCCCTTTTATGTTGGATGTTCATGAGATGTTTTAGTCCTAATGTTTATATATTTTCACTGCTCTTATTTGGATTATGTCATTGATATTACTATCCACTGCAATGGTGATATGTTAGAAATGGACTTAAATGGATAAACTTGAAAGGATAATCTATTATTTGGAGTGTGATGTGAATAGATAAGAAGGTTAATGACACATTCTGAGCTCATTGATCTCTTCATTATGAGAACCAGGTTTAGTGTAGGTCATTCCCATGTCACGGATCCATACCTAGCCCACTTCTTGGCCCGTGGATTTGGGTCATGACAAAGTGGTATAAGAGCCTAGGTTTATAGATTTTGTAGACAATATGAGCTATTTTGGAGTTATGGATTAAGTTGTTGGATAAGTCAGCGAAAATATTTGATTATTGATTTATTATTCATGTTCGATGTTTAAGATTTAAGAATTTTAAGTATCTTAAAGTTAAATGGAGGATTATTGGGATTTATTAATAAGGCTTTTGTTTGTCTTATTTTAGGAGTTAAAGATACCGCCAAGAAGAGGCACTTGATAAGAGTCTTCCACCATTGCACAGCCAGAAGGTAATATTCTGGCTGGAGTCATTAGTGGGATTGGGGAGTTGGCTGATATGGTAAAAGAGCATGTGCCACGCGGCGAGTAGTCCCACGAGAGGATGGTTAGAGATGGCGGTGACATCTATGAGTGATTTCATCGTATGGGACAACCAGAGTTCATGGGAACTTCTAACCCCATAGAAGCTGAGAATTAGATTACGTAGATCGAGAAGATCTTCGCTATCATGGAGTGCTCTTTAGTGCAGAGAGTATCCCTAGCCACCTTTGTTCTAAAGGGCTAGGCAGATCATTGGTGAAAGGACACCCTCACTTATGATGCTATAGAGCTGCCTACATGGGATATGTTCTTTCATGTCTTCTGCCAATATTTCATTCTAGAGGGACTGAGAGATGAAAAGATGGCTGAGTTTCTTAAACTCACCCAAGGTAACAAGATCGTTCTCCAGTATAAGGAGAAGTTCACTGAGTTAGACCATTAGGCACCTCTGATAGTTAGAGATGATGAAACCAAGGCTAAAAAGTTCTAGGGGGACTTAGGACTGCGATCCACACCAGGATGACCACTGCTAGATTGAGGACCTTTGTTGAGGTTATTGAACTACTCAATTGGTTTAGCGTGATTGGGATAAGCTTGCCAGGAGTCGTGACAAGGGCGTGAAACACCCTCAGCCTGCAGGACCAAGGAGAGCAAAGAACACCTATAGGGCTAACATGACTAAGATACCAAGACAAACTAAGACGAGAGCCTTATGCTAGAGGTGTGGAAAGTTCCATTCTGGTGTATGCTTTAGAAAGATCAATGCTTGCTACAAGTACGGTTTTGTGGGCCATTCAATGCAGGACTTCCCATAATGGATGAGGAATCGGGCCGTTAAGTCTAAGCAGCCAAAACAGTAGGCCTGACTTCTAGGGCATGTTTACACCATCACTGAGCAAGATGCCCAAGCATCCCCATCTGTGGTTATAGGTACACTTTCCTTATTTGATCATAATGCACGGATCTTGATTGACCTAGGATCCACTCATTCTTTTATTGTTTGCCAATACATGAAACATGTCAATTCTTTACATGAGTTATTGGACTTTGTTTTTACTATCTCCACACCACTAGGGAAGAGCATATTAGCAGAGTTGGTTTGTAGGTCTTGTGTATTCAAGACTGGGGATAGAGAGTTATCTGTGGACTTGATTCTTCTTGACATATAAGATTTTGATGTGGTATTAGGAATGGACTGGCTGGCAGCACACCATGCCACCATCCATTGCTACTTTAAGGAAGTGGTATTTCATATACCTGGTCAGCCTAAGTTCTCCTTTCAAAGAGTGAAACACGACTCCTTTTTGAGTGTGATCTCTGCGCTATAGGCTGACAGGTTACTTTGAAAAGGGTGCCAAGGTTATTTAGCCTACGTGGTTGATGGTTAGACTTAGGAGAAGAAGGTTGATAACATCTCAATCGTTAAGGACTTCATCGACGTATTCCCAGAAGATCTCCCTAGGCTGCCTTTAGACTGATAAATTGAGTTTGCCATTGATCTAGTCCCTGGTACCACACCTATTTCTACAGCCCCATATCGCATGACACCGGTTAAATTGAAGGAATTGAAGATGTAGCTTCTAGAGTTGCTTGACAAGGGCTTTATCCGCCCAAGTTTGTCATCTTAGGGTGCACCGGTACTCTTTGTGAAGAAGAAAGATGGTTCAATGAGGTTGTACATCGACTATCGACAATTGAACCAATTGACTGTGAAGAACAAGTACCAGTTGACTATGACGAATAAGTACCCGTTGCCAAAAATTGATGACTTGTTTGATCAATTGCAAGGCGTCAAGGTATTTTCAAAAATTAACCTTACATCGGGTTACCATCAACTCTGAATCAAGAAGGAAGATATATCGAAGACAGCTTTTCGCACTATATGGACACTATGAGTTTTTGGTTATCTTTTGGCTTAACAAATGCCTTTGCCGCTTTTATGGACTTGATGAACTATGTGTTCAAACCTCATTTGGATATCTTTGTGATTGTGCTCATCAATAACATCCTTGTTTACTCCAAGGGCCCAGAAGAGCATGAAGAGCACTTAAGGATTGCACTACAGATTTTGAGGGAAATGAAGCTTTATGATAAGCTTACCAAATGAGAGTTTTGGTTGGACCAAGTCATATTCCTTGACCATATGATCTTCAAGGATGAGATTTTTGTTGATCCTAAGAAGATCGATGTTGTGGTGAATTAGTCGAGACCAACGAATGTGTATAAGATTCGTAGTTTCTTGGGTTTAGCTGGCTACTATAGAAGGTTTGTTGAGAGCTTTTCAAGCATTGCAGAGTCCTTGACAAAACTAACCCAAAATAATGCAAAATTTAAATGAAGCAAAGCATGTGAGAAGAGCGTCCTAGAGTTAAAGGACCGGCTAGTGTTTGCGCCGGTTCTCGCTTTACCTTCAGGATTCAGAGGTTATGTTGTGTATTGTGATGCTTCAAGGTAAGGTTTAAGTTGTGTGCTTATGCAACAAGGCAAGGTAATTGCATACGCCTCCAGATAACTGAAATCATGTGACATGAATTACCCCACACATGATTTAGAATTGGCTATAGTTGTTTTCACTTTGAAGATTTTGAGACATTATCTCTACGGTAAGACATGTGAAATCTAAACAAACCACAAGAGTCTGAAGTATATTTTCTCACAGAAAGATTTGACTCTTAAATAGAGTCGGTGGATGGAATTGATAAAGGACTATAACTATACCATTCACTACCACCCCGACAAGGAAAATGTGGTGGATGATGCGTTGAGCATGAAACGTCGAGTTCTTTGGCTTGCTTGACTATGGGAAGAACATCTCTTTGTGAGAAGCTGAAAGAGATAAACATGGATATTCATATGACCGAGTTGAGTGTACTTCTTACAAACCTTAGAGTACAGCCCACTATCCTTGACAAGATGAAAAGCGCTAAAAAAGGTGATCCTCAACTTATGAAGATTATGGATGAAGTGAGAAGTGATGCTCAGACAGACTTTATACTTCATGAAGATGGTTCAATGAGATTTAGCAACCGTTTGTATATTCCAAAATGATCCCAATTTTAAAAAGGAGATTTTGGAAGAAGCCCATCATTCTACCTATGCAGTACACCCTAGCAACACAAAGATGTACCATGACTTGAAGGGCTACTATTGATGGAGTGGGATGAAGAGAGAGGTAGCAAAGTTCGGGGCTAGATGCTTAAGATGTCAATAGGTCAAAGCCAAACACCAAAGACCAGCTAGACTTCTACAACCATTGTAGATTCTAGAATAGAAGTTGAAATACATTTCTACGGACTTTGTCATGGGTTTGCCTAAAACAAGTAAAGGATTCAACGTTATCTAGGTGATTGCAAATAGATTGATAAAGTTTACCCATTTCCTGCCAATCTGAGTTACCTACTCTTTGGATAGGTTGGCACAACTTTATGTTGATAAGATTGTGTGCCTACACGGTGTTCCAGTTAGCAATGTATCCGACAGAAACCCAAGATTTGCTTATAGATTTTGAAGAGGCCTAGAAAATTCCATGGGAACCAAGCTATGTTTTAGCATGACTTTCCATCCTCAAATTGATAAATAATCTGAGAAGACTATCCAGACCTTAGAAGACATGATGATGGATTATGTCGTTAACCTGAAAGGTAGTTGAGATGCTCACCTACCATTTGATCAAGTTTGCCTACAACAACAGCTACCAAGCTAGCATCCAGATTGCCCCTTATGACGCCTTGTGTGGTAGACGATGTCAATCCCTGATATGTTGGGATGAAGTTGGTGAGATGATGATTCTTGGACTTCAGCTTGTCCAAATGACTACTAAAAAGATCCGGCTTATCTGTGATCAGCTATTAATGGCAAAGAGCAAACAGAAAAGCTATGCAAATAAGAGAAGATGTGACATTGAGTTTGATGAAGGTGACTATGTGTTCTTTAAAGTGTCGTCGACCAAAGGTGTGATGAGATTCAGAAAGAAAAGCAAGTTTGACCTGAGATTCATTCAACTTTTTGAGATACTGAGGCGAGTTGGTGACCTCGCTTATGAGTTGGCCATACCCCTAGATTTATCGCATGTGCATCTCATTTTCCACGTATCTATGTTGTGATAGTACTTGCATGATCCTTCTCACATCCTTGAGTATAAGCCGCTTCAAGTTCATGAGGACCTTTCATACAAAGAGCAACCAGTGATGTTTCTTGACTGTAAGGAGCAAGTGCTATGAAACAAGCTTGTCCCTTATGTGAAAGTCTTATCACACAATCATTCTGAAGAGGAAGCCACATGGGAAGCAGAGAATGAGATGAGGACCAAGTAGCCGCATTTGTTTCATTACTAAGGTAGGCATCTTAAATTTTGGGAGTGAATTTGAGGATATAACACTCGGTATTATGCTTTATGGGTAAAATGGTAATTTTATTTTGTAAGGATAAAATTATCATTTCATATGTTTAAATAGACCATAGAGTGGTTTAGGAACCCATTGGACCAAGTTAGAAGTGTAAGACCCAAGTTGGGTCTTGAACTTGTCAAGTTTGAAAGTTATCCTAATTTCACATTTATGGTACCTTTGTGAGCCTACTAAAGCCAATCTTAAGAGAATTGGAGGTCATGTCATACCTTGATGAAAATATCTATGAGTTTAATTTCCATCAAAACAAATTGTGTGTAATAACGAGTCTCCTAGAAGAAGTTATGATAATTTTCCTATAAGATGCCTATGCTATCAGGCCCACAGATTTTGGGTAACTTCTCGGATCCACTGACACTAATCCTGAATGAATTAAGGGGCAATCTATACCTTGTTGAAAATATCTTGAAGTCTAGTTACCAATATAATAAACGGAGATTGATTTTGATTTCTAAAGAAAAAATTATGAGCACTTTAGTGCAAAGGGGTAAAGGTTGAGAAAACTTGTCTGGATCAATCCATCACCTAAAGGTTTGATTTAAACTTAGTGGATCGATCTAGGACTTCTCTAGTCTCAAAAAACTACATAAAAATATGTTGGATCATTTTAGGGAGTGTGGGACCTTCCCAACTTGACCCAAAACCCTCAAAACCCTATAAATATGTTAAAAAAAACCCTAATGACCTCATTTTACACCAAAAGAGAGAGTTAGAGAAGTTTGGGAAATTTGGGAGCTAAGTGTGGGAGTTCTTTCCCAATTGGGTAAGTTCTTCTTTCAATCTTAGAAATATGCTAGAGTAAGTATTTTTCTTCCTAGATCTAGCTTAAGTAAGCATGAATTTATGTTTCTTTACCTAGGTTTATGTATTTTAACTATGAAATGTTTTGGTTTCTCCAAGAAAAAAGAGGGGTTAGCAAAGGCAAATGAATTTTAGAGGAAGATCCTCTTATGCATTAAAGGTTTGAGCTTTTGGTGAGAGGATATATTGTTTATGCTACACTTTCCCTTCCTAGGTTCGTAGAAAAGTGATTCTATCCTTTGTTTGCAAAGATTTGTGGTTTAATCTCTATGAAAAAATAGATTATGTGAGTGGATATATTGTTTATGCTACACTTTCCCTTCCTAGGTTCATAGAAAAGTTATTATATCCAATGTTTGCAAAGATTTGTTGTTTAATCTCTATAAAAAATGGATTATGTGAGTAGATATGTTGTTTATGCTACACTTTTCCTTCCTAGATTCATAGAAAAGTGATTTTATCCTATGTTTGCAAAGATTTGTGGTTTAATCTCTATGAAAAATGGATTATGTGAGTGGATATGTTGTTTATGCTACACTTTCTCTTCCTAGGTTGATAGCTAAGTGATTATATCCTATATTTGCAAAGATTTATGGTTTAATCTCTATGAAAAATGAATTATGTGAGTGGATATGTTATTTATGCTATACATTTCTTTTCTTAGGTTCTTAGAAATGTGTTTTTACTCTATGTTTACTGATATTTATGGATTTTAATCACTATAAGAATAGTTTGTAAGTGGATATGCATTTTATGCACACTTTCTTTTCCTAAAATGTTAGATTTAATGGTTGAGAGCTTGTTTTAGTTGATTCATCTTTATTTATTCTTTAGTAGGTTGATTTCTTGATAATGAATCATAGTTTTATGATGTGACAATGATAGTTGGTAATTTTCTTATTAGATTCTTTGATATCTTGGGTTATGGAGTTATGATCTTGTTAATGGAGCTTTGTGGAAAGGATTGGATGGTCCCTAGTTCATGTGATGAAGTTTGGGAGCTTAATTCACTTATATTATAGGGTGTGGAAGGTTTTTTATTGTGAAGATTGGGTTTTCCCTTTGATTTCTTTTAAATTCCTTAATTCTTTCACTCTACATGTTTGATAAAATGTCTCTTACAAATTTTTCATGTTGTTTACATGTTTCTTGGATGCCTTTAGATTCCTTGCATGAGCTTATTAAGCGAAGGGACTATATACTTGTCTAGTGATGGTCTAGTTGTCCAATGATGACTGTCATTAAGCGAAGGGACTATATACTTGTCCAGTGACTGCCATTTAGAGAAGGGACACTAGTTGTTCAGTGACCACCATAGGGTGAAGGGGCTATATACTTGCCCAATGATGACTGTCATTTAGCAAAGGGACACCAATTATCCAATGACCGCCATTAGACAAAGCTGCTATATACATGTCAATGATGACTGCCAATTAGTGAAGGGACATTAGTTGTCCAGTGATGACCACCCTTAGGTGAAGGTCCTATATACTTACCCAATGATTTCAGGTACTCAATCACCGGGTTACATTAATAGGTAAAGACGGCCCTAGTGGCCCAACTCGTGGTTTGGTTTTATCAGAACCTTATTTGAGATATATGATTTGGACTCTGATTTGGATTTATCGGGATCTTAGTTGGTTTATTGGTACTTAACTATGGTTTGGTATTTAGATTATCATGGCTTTTGGCTATGGCATTAATATATCTTCTTACTTTACATGCATTTTTTTATCTATATGACATATGATAATTGGTTGATATTACATGGCATATAGCTTTAGTATATGCATGTTTTGAGACTATCTTTGCTTTGATTATCACTTAGTTTCTCGGAGCATGAGCACACTTGATTCTTGTAGAGATACATGCATATTATTGTTGATTCATGTGCTAACATATATTGTTTTATTCCTTTACTTTGGATCACTTTGTTTATTGCTTTCCTTTTTATGTTGTATAAAGTGTATACCCTCCCGCTAAGCCCATCAAGCTTATCCTAATTGGCACCACCTACTAATGTGTAGGCGTACAAGTTGGACTGCGCCTTAGAACAAGAGGAAGGTGGTTAAAGATTGGGTAACGGGCCCAAACATTACATCTTAGTTTTTCATTTCAGTTTTAGTTTACTTTTCAAAGATGTAGTACATTTAGTACTTTGTTTTATTGAGATAGACCCCTTTGTGGGCAAAACTTGTATATACTTTATGGGTAGGTTTAACCCCTTTTATGTTAGATGTTAATGTGATGTTTTAGTCATGATGTTTATATATTTCTGTTGCTCTTATTTAAACTATGTCATTGATATTACTATTCTATTGGAATTGTGATATGTTAGAAATGGACTTAAATGGATATGACTTAATGGATAAATTTGAAAGGTAATCTATTATTTGGAGTTTGACATGAATAGGTAAGGGGGTTAATGACACGTTCTGAGCTCATTGATCTCTCCATTATGAGAACCGGGTTCAAGGCGGGTCATTTCCATGTCATGGATCCAAAACCGGCCCACTTCTTAGCACGTGGATTTAGGTCGTAACAGTGTTTCTATGAAATATTAAGGTGTAACTAAACATAGTAGATGTTTGTGACAATTGGTTCAAATTGGAGTGTATCCAAACAATAATGACCAACCCTATAACTGTATCATGCTGTATGGAGAGCCAAATTTAAGCAGACGGTTAGTGTTCTGGTGGGAATTTAACCCTTGCATCAGCTACTTTAAAGGTCCCTTAGCCTGCATAGGGGACTGGAACTGTTTGTGGGGTAGTTGGGATAAAAATGGGGTACATTCATCTTTAAGATTGAGATAGCTAGGAATTGGGAAGTTTTGGAATGGGGCACTCTCTTTGATTAGGGGTGGTGTAGTCCAAGATATACTTGGAGTAATAGGCAACTAGGAAGGAGAAGGGCAATAGAGAGACTAAATTATGTTGTGTCCAACTTTTAATGGCACACCTAATTCACTCAAGCTATCATTTTCAATTGGGCTAGAGTGTGCTTGGACCATCTTGCCATTAAGTTAATCCTAGATCCTAGTTAGAATCCCCAATGGTGGAGGCCATTTCATTTTGAATGGATGTGGACTACCCATCCAGATTACAAATATACAATCCTCTAGAGCTAGCAATTAAACTCAAGCCCTAGTTCCTATCCTCTAATCTTGGAACAAAACATCATTTGGTCACCTTCATGATCCAATTAAATGTTTCTTCAACTAGCTGCAAAGAATACACATATATCTAATCTTTGATTCCTATCAAGAAGAGATTCAAAGAATCTCCAAAGAGTTAGACCAAGTCTTGAAGGCTGAGGAAACACACTAGGCCAAAAATCCATATTATAGTGGCTTCAACTTGGGAATAGGAATACCAAATTCTTCAATGTTTCAACACTGAATCAATGAGCAAAGAATCAAATTTTTACCATTAGAAACAAGAGAGGTGAATGGAAGCAAAATTTGGAGGACATTGACTATGTGTTTACAAAATATTTCAAGTCTCTATTCCACTCATGAAAGTGATATTCAGAGGTTTGTTAACCACATCTCCTGTTACCTTTCCTTACAAGCTCAGACTCCTTAATTCCCCAACAGCTAATGAAGAAATTGAAGCAGTGGTGTTTAACCTTGAAAAATTAAAGGCACTTGGGATAGATGGGTTTCAAGTAGGGTTTTATCAATTATATTGGGATATGGTTGACTAGGAGGTGGTTCAATTTGTTAAAAGGATGTTATCAGGAGACTTGTCTATAGCCCCCATAAACCAAGCTTACATTGTTCTCATCCCAAAAATTTCACACCCAACAGAACCTAGTCACTATAAACCCATAAGCCTATGTAGTGTATTGTATAAGATAATTTCAAAGGTATTGGCCAATAAACTCAAGAAGGTCATACCAAACCTCATCTCCCCGACTCAAAGTGTGTTTGTTAAAGGTATATTAATTTCATATAATATCTTTGTAGCCCATGAGCTCTTATATCACATGCGAACCCATTGTACCAAGAAGAGTTTTGTGGCTATTAAAGTGGATATGAGTAAGGCCTACGATTGAGTGGAGTGGAATTGTCTTAAGGCAATAATGTAAAAAATGGGATTTAGTGTCAAGTGGCAGTATTGGATTTTCCAATGTTTATCATCGAAGTTTTTTCAAGTTCTACTCTATGGATCCCTGGGGTAGAGGTTTCATGTCTCTTGTGGCCTTAGCCAAGGAGACCCCCTATCCCCATTTCCATTCCTATTATGTGCTGAAGTCCTATCGTGATGGTTGACCAATGCTAAAAGGATGAAGAAGATTCTAGGAGTCCGCATTAAGAAGAGAGGAAGAAACCTCTACCCAAGAAGATTCTAGGAGAATTATATGCTATACTCCCCTTGTCCCACACAAGCCTTGGTTAAGTGGGTTGTAGATATCATAAACCCACAATCGATGGAGTGGGGTATAGCTCCAATCATCCCTTACATTTCTGAAAAGCAAGTAGCCATTCTTCAAATCCCTCTTTGCCTCCTGAGCCAGGACACACCTATATGGCACTTATTCTGGAATGGAGAGTTTACTGTTCGGAAAAGATTAGGTATGAATGAAATTTGTACTAATGCGTCAGAATGGTGTCAAGGGGTAGACACATCATCATTAAAAAGTGATAAACTCCCCCCAAAAAGTGTAAGTAACTTTTCAGCACTGATGTGTCAACCCCTTAGTGTTGTTCAAATGCATTAGTACAAACTTCATTTGTACATAATCCAAGCCTTTTACTGTTAAAACAGTTCATAATTTCCTGGTTGGGTGCTAAGTTGAATGCCCACTTTGCTTTCCTAGCTCCTTATGGAAAGCTACGTGGCACTCCCTTCTAGCTCCCAAGCTAAAAGTCTTTGTGTGAAAGGCCTACTACAACATCCTCCGAATCCAAGCTAACCTTAAGACTCATAATTCCCAAATATATTATATATATCCTCTCTACCTAAGAGAAGAGGAGTCTGTTACTCATTGTCTTGTGCTTTGCCAAAGGGTTAAATATATTTGGAAGAAAATGTTGCCAAACCATAGTGTTTCTATCCCTCGGTCTTGCCCATTTGACAGATGGTTATTTTACGGCTCCCTACATCGATAATTGTCCAAAGCTACTAAACATAATATGTTATGTGATATTGCTCTAATTTCATGGTTAATTTGGTAAGCTAGCAATGCTTTGGTTTTTACTTAGGTTGATCATAATGTGTATTCTATTATCGTTGAATTTTAAAGGTTGAAGGTAGACCTCAGCCCCCACAGGCACCTTCATAAACAGTTTATGGAATTTCCTTTTTTGGCCCCTGAAAGGCATTTTTTGTGGTAACCCTGGAGTCCTTGACCCAGGGTGGTTCCAAATCAACGTTGATGCGGCTCGCTATGATTCCTTGGTGGGTATCGAGTTAGGTGCAATTGCAAGGGACTCTCAAGGTAGAATCTGTGAATTAGTTCTTGAAGTATTCCTTGCCAAGATAGAAGTAGTGTGACTTGGTCTTCTCCTTGCCAAGTGTCTCAAAGTGTCCAACCTCATCATTGAGTCTGATTCCCTCCAGGTTGTCCAGGTGCTGGTAGCAAAATTCAAGATTGCCCCATGGGTGGCTAGGGTATTTTTTGTGTTTTGTTTTTCGAATGTATAGCTCTGATGAGGCCCGAAATCTGGTCATCCCGGGGGTTATCAGATGAGTGCATGGTGACCCGAGGATTCAATGAACCTGTCCGAAGAAAATAAGATTAAGGTGTGTTAGTCGAATGCAGGCCAGTGGTCCTCCGACGATCAAGTCAAATATAGATCATAGATGAAGAAGAAAGGAATGAGGGCTCTTTTCTAAGAACTTATTCTTACCTTTTACCTTGTTGTGATCGCCTTCTTATAATGTTGGGCCTTCGTGTTGTCTCAGATTTTCAACTCTTCACCTCCCGCTCGGACAGTGCTCTTGGGCACAATCGTAGGAGCTTGATCCGCTCAGGATCATTAGGTTATGCTGGCGCTTTCATTTCGGGGGTGGTGTTGTGGGATCTTCTCCCGCATTGACTTCCTATGTGCCTTTTACTGCTTGGTTATGCTAACACGTAGGGTGTTTCCTTCTGAGGGTTTGCTTGGTTGAGTCATATTTTGGGGCACCCTTTTACAGAGGCTCGTGCGACTCAGGACTTGATACGTATTGGTCCCCTCAGGTTTGACCATCTCGAGACCACCTGAGGCTTAATGCATGTATTGGCTCAGGTTGGTTCCAACCGTTCTTTAGTTCTAGGCCCATCAGTTGCCCCCCAATTCCTGAGGGCTGCTTTTTCTGAGGCCGATGGAATTTGAATAGTATCTTATTCCCAATCGTCTGTTTCTGGTGGTGGATTTGAATTTTGGTAGTTGCCATTTTTTCTTTGGGGAATTGAGATGGGTGCCTAGGAGATCGTGGTGGGCGTTAGGGCACCTGAGAAATTGTGGCACCATAATTGGTGTGCCGTCAGGGGCAGGCATTGATGAGACATCGTTTTAGTTGTCTCTTCGGCATGCGCAAAGACATATGGAGAGCCTGGATTTCATCATTTGGATCTAACAGTCAGGGTTAAGTCTCCTTCCCTATAATTAGCCTGGGGTCCCCCAGATTCTCCTCTATTTGCGCTCATTTCATCCTTTGGCATTTTTCTTCTTCAACTACTCCGATGGTGGTTTTAATGTTTTTTGGCAACGCTTATTCTCCAGTTTCCTTCTCCGGCAAGTATTCCAATAAGCCTCTCTCCTCATTCTTTCTTTCATTCTTCCTGTTTTCTTTAGGATAATTTATGTTCACGTACTCCCTCTTTCAATTAGCCATTTCTTTCATGTTCACCCTGGACGGTACCGAAGTTCCCTTTGGTTTCCATTTGGTCCGACTCTGCTACTTCTTACAAGCCTAGAGGTGTCTTCTAGACCTAGGTTTAGTTGGTAGTGACCTTTCATTCTTAGGGTCCATCTTCACTGAGTTCCTGTCCCTCCTAGGTCCCTCAATAGAAGTCATATTTGCTCTTGGTCAGATGAACGTATCATCTAACTCCTGATCCAATGATTCTGAAAACACCCTAAGTCTGGGATTGGGACATCCTATGTTAGGTGTCATTCATCTTAATGATCCATGATAGGCCTCAGACACTTCCTGACCGCCTCACCCCGTCCCTCCTATGGCCAAGGTTTTTTCTTCATCCCTTGATGTCGACACCCTAGATAAATTTAGGAGGTTATACAATATTCCCAAGGACATAGTCCTACTCCTTCTTGAGGCATCCGAGTGGGCGTGTGACCCCCTTGATGAAGAGATCTGCCTCTACTATCAGGCTCTAGCTAGTGACCTTCGGTTCTCAGTTGCTCTCTTCATCAGAGATCTGCTTCTTTGTGTCAAACTAGCTCCTACCCAACTGATGCCCAACTCATGGAGGATCATGATCAGCTGCATGGTCCTCTAGGTAGCCTACAATGGTGGGCGTGATTTGATCTCCATCTTCGAAATCCGTTTCTGTTACCAACTGGTCAAGAAAAAACCTGGTTGGTGGTTTTTTACCGCTTGGGACAGCTTTCAGAACTTGGTTACCGGTCTTTCAACCTCTCATAAAGGGTGGAAGAGTAGATTTTTCTTTCTCTCGGGCAACAGTTGCGAAGCTTGCACTTGGAATAGTGAGGTTGAGAAGCTGGTCCACTTCAACTAGGTGTGGGGTACCCCCAACTCCTATAATAAGCCTTTTTGCATTGACATTTTTATTTTTATTTTTTCTTTCCTCCCTTTTGTTTCTTACCCCCTATTTTGTGTCCCATCTCAGTTCTAGTCCAGCCTCTGCTTCCTATATCTTCCTTTAATCATGTGCTTAGGGCTATTTCGTACTCGGTGCACGACTTCTCTGTCCTCGTCACCTCTGAGGCTTTGTCATCTTTTCCCTTCTAGCCTCGGTCCATTGAAGATGTGGCTTTGGTAGGTCTAAGTGTGTCCCCGATCATAGGTCTCATGGAAGGAACGATTGGGGGTATCTTGTCCCCTTTTTTTCCTCTCTCCTTTTTTGACCTTTTGCCTCTATCATCTATGTTTTGCAATCATGACCAAAACTGCCGTGAAGGCAATCTTGAAGAGGGTTAGAGAGGCCTGTTAAGTGGTTGTGGCCCCTCAAGGTGCTCTGTCTGTCGGGGAGGGCCTGACTATAGTAAAGGGCTCGAAGCCCAATGACTCGCTTGTTCCAATCTTGAAACGCCAAAAGACTCAAACCCAGGCTCAAGGAAGCCGCAAGGGTACGTCATCCCTTCATCCTATTGCTTCTGAGGGGGCCAGGTCCCCTCCGATGCTCCTATCGAGGTGGGGCATGGCCTCTTTATCCAAGGCCCGGATAGGTCTAAGCCTGTTAAGGGCCCACCTATTCCTCCGACTGAGGATCCTACCCCCAGGCCAGACAAAGGAAAAGGCCCTAACAGGGACTCTTTCCTAAATAACCTTGATTATGCCTTTAAGAGGATGACCGGGGTTGTTCTGAAGGGCGATGTTGACACCCTTCTAAAGTTCTCCTCAAGCGTTATATACCAAAGGCTGGTGCTTGATCTTGTTGAGGTAACCTTCCTTTTACCCTTTTTTCTTTATAAAATTCTTCATTTTCGTTCATATAATTTTTGACTTCTTCTCATTTTTCATAGATGACCACGCTCGTGATGGCTACGGAGAATAGCCTTCGGTCACAGAAGAAAAAGTTGGTCAACCTAAAGGCTGAGAGTTTGGGCTTCAAGGCCCAGCTGGCCGACTCTGTTAAAAAGGAGCCGGATCTTCACTCTAACCTCGGGCTAGTTCAATCCAAGAGGGACAATATGGTTGCCAAGCTCCAGGTGGATAAAGATAAGAAGGAGGCTTTAGCTATAAAGCTTGCTAAGGCCGAGGAAAGGGTTGCCCGGGTAGAGGAGGTTGCTACCCGAGAGAGCGCCGAAGCTGAGGCTACATTAGCCAATCGTCTGTAGCAGGAGAGAGCCGCTTCCTTGGTGGAAATCCGAGTGTATAGCAAGTATTCCCTAGAAGTCTTGGATTATTATAAGGACAGTTTTGAGGCCTTCCGTTGATGGGCTTCTCATGCGTACCTGGAGGTTGTTTTCTCAAGGTTCACCTTTGACGAACGACTCAAGTTCTCCACTTGCGCCTGAGGTTGCTAAGGACCAGGCTGCTTCTTGAAGATATTTGTTTTTTTTAACTGGTTAGCTTATATGCGCCTGGTGTAAAGAACCTTTTTAGTAATCAAAATATATATATTTTTCCTCATGTTATAGATTCTTTGGGTGTTTTGTCTCAGAAAAACCACCCTGTGTGCATATTAAGAGTGGCGTCTCAGTATTCCTTGTACATGTTGTGATAATATGTTCTTCTTTGATACCTTAGCCAAATCCTATAGTTCTTGATCTTAGTTAGGTTCCCTACAAACATAGAGGCCTTACTTTGCGGTATCTTCAGACATTTTTCGAATGCCTTAATGGGATTTTAGAATCATTTGACAACTCTTGGTCACTCAAGGCCTATAGGATATTTTAGCAGAACCTCAGGTTATTTGGTGACCCTTGGCCATTTGGGACTTGTAGAATACCTTGGCACAATCTCAGGTCATTTAGTGACCCTCAACCACATGGGGCCTATAGAATACTTTAGTAGAATCCCGGGTCATTTAGTAACCCTCGGCCACATGAGGCTTGTACAATATCCTAGTAGAATCCCGAGTCATTTGGTGACCCTCGACCACATGGGGCCTGTAGAATACCTTAATAGAATCTCAAGTCTTTTAGTGACCCTCGACTACATGGGGCCTGTAACATATCTTAGTAGAATCTTGGGTGTGACCCTCGGCCACATGGGCCTATAGAATACCTTACTAGAATCTCATGTCGTTTAGTGACCCTTACCCACAGGGGGCCTATAGAATATCCTAGTAGAATCTTTGGTCGTTTAGTGACCCTTACAACATGGGGCCTATACAATACCTTAGTAAAACCTTGGGTCGTTTAGTGACCCTCAGCCACATGGGGCCTGTAGAATACCTTAATAGAATCTTGGATCATTTAGTGACCCTCGGCCACATGGAGCCTATAGAATATCCTACTAGAATCTTGGGTCATTTAGTGACCCTCAGCCACATGGGGCCTATAGAATACTTTAGTAGAATCTCAAGTCATTTAATGACTCTCGGCCACATGTGGCATGTAGAATACCTTTGTAGAATCTTAGGTCGTTTAGTGACCCTCGAACACATGAGGCCTGTAAAATATCTTAGTAGAATCTTGAGTCGTTTAGTGATCCTCAACCATATAGGGCCTGTAGAATACCTTAATAGAATCTCAGGTCGTTTAGTGACCCTCTACCACATGGGGCCTGTAGAATATCCTAGTAGAATCTTGGGTCGCTTAGCGATTTTAGTAGAATCTCGAGTTGTTTGATGACTCTCGGAAACTTGGGGCCAGTAGAAAGCCTTTCTTTATTGATTGATGTTAAGTTACAATTTCTTTAACGATAGTATTTCCTCAAGTGTTCTGCATTTAGCAGTCGGGGTAGCTACTTACCTTCCTAGTCTTGTAGGTAGTAAATCCCAAGCCTATTGAACTTCACTATTCAGTATGGCCCCTCCCAGTTTGGGCCTAGCTTTCCCTTCGAGGGGTTCTTGGTGGCGAGTGTGATTTCCCAAAGGACTAGGTCTCCTATCTTAAATTTTCTCTCCTTGACTTTCTTATTGTAGTACCTAGCCATAATGCTCCGGTAGGCCACTATTTGGATGGAGGCAGCTTGTCTTCTTTATTCCAACATGTCTAGATTCAGGCAGAGGTTCTCTTCATTTCGCTCGAGATCTGCTTGAGTAACTCGGTAGCTGGAAAAACTTACTTCTACCAGGGTTATTGTCTCAAACCCGAATGCCAGTAGAAAAGGGGTCTCACCCATTGGGGTCTTGGTCATGGTTTTGTCTAGCCATAAGGTTCCTGGCAACTTGTTGAGCCAACTTCCTTTGCATGCCTCCAGTTGTGTTTTTATAACATTCAGGAGGGTTCGATTGGTGACTATTACTTGCCCATTGGCCTAGGGGTTCCTCGGAGAGAATTGGTTTTTGATCTTGAGGTTTAAGCAAAACTCCCTAAACTGAAGGTTATCAAATTGTTTCTCATTTTCAGAGATAAAGACCTCAGGGATGCCAAAACGACATACCACAAACTTCCACACAAAGTTACGAACATTGCTCTCGGTTATCTTGGCCACGGGCTTGGCCTCGATATACTTGCTAAAGTAGTTGATCTCCACGATGATGAACTTAACCTGTCTTTTTCCCTTAGGGAGGAGGCCAACTATGTCTATCCCCCATTAGGCAAACAACCAAGGACTAGGGATTGGAGTGAGTTCCTCTAGAGGCTGTCTAAGCTTATTGGTGAATCTATGGCGTTGGTCGCACTCCCAGGTGAAACGAGTAGCATCAGCCTACATCATCAGCCAATAATAGCTTGCTTTAACAAGCCGGTGCGCCATGGACCTATCCCCAGAATGGTTGCCACATACTCTATGGATCTCCCTCATCGTGAAGTCGGACTCGACCGGAGTTAGACATCGGAGATAAGGCAAGGTGAGGCTTCTCTTATACATTGTCCTATCCAATAAGGTCTACCAAGAGGCTCATAACTTAAGCTTTTTGGCTTCTAACCAGTTATCAGGAAGTTTTCCTTCTAGTTTTTCCCTCATTGGGGTCATCCAAGAGGTTCCCTCTTCGACAACTCTGACCAATGCCGGTACAGGGACCGTCATACTCAGTGTTGACAAATGCTTGATTATTACATCTTCGTCATCCTCGAGGGCCAAGGCTAGTTGCGTTAAACTGTCAAGTCGGTCATTATGTTCTTGGGCCACGTGTTTGATGATGAACACCTCGAACGTGCTTGTTGGCACTCGGACTACTCTCAGGTATTCTGTCATCCAATATCCCCTTGCCTCATACTCACCCAAAACTTGGTCCATTGTTAACTTGAAGTCGCTTCTCACCATTATGCATTTTGCCCCGAGCTTGTGAGCTATCTTAAGGCCACTTACAAGAGCTTCATATTTCGCTTTATTGTTAGTTACCTTGAAGCTAAATCTGATGGCGTGCTTTAACTCTTCCCTTTCTAGGGTCATTAGTATGATCCCGGCCGCACTAGCCTGGTTTGTGGTTGACTCGTCATCCAGGTTAAGCACCTAGTTGGTTTTTTTCTTGGAAGCAGACCCTCCCAGCACCTCAGTGTCCTCGGAGGGAGTTAGCTCTACCAAAAAATCAGCTATTGCTTACCCCTTTATCATCCCCTTGGCTTGTACTCGATGTCAAATTCTCCTCACTCAATAGACCACTTAATAAGTCTACCCGAGGTACTTGACTGTTGCAGGGCAGACCTTAGGGTTAGGTCAGTGAGGACAGTTATGGTGTGGGCTTAGAAGTAGGGTCGTAGCTTCTGCACCATGGTTACCATGGCGAAGGCAACCTTCTCAATCCTTGGGTAGTTCTTTTTTACCCAAGTCAGGGCCTGGCTCACATAATACATAGGCCTTTGCTTTCCTTATTCCTCTTTAATTAGCATCGAAACCACGGTTGAGTCCGAGACTGCCATATAAAAGAGCAGGGGATCTTCAAGTTCAGTTCGACACATCAAGGACAGACTCGCAAGGTGTTCTTTAAGATTTTGGAACGCCACTTTTCATCCTCCCATCCATTCAAACACTTTTCAAAGCTAGTAGAAGAATGGACGGCATTTGTTCATAGATTTAGAGATAAATAGATTTAGTGTTGCTATTATTCTGGCTAGCCTTTGAACTTCTTTCATGCTCTGGGGTGATTCCATATGTATAATGGCCTTCACCTTCTCGGGGTTTGCTTCAATACCTCTTTGTGAGACCATGAAACCCATGAATTTTTCTACTGAGACCCTGAAGGCGCATTTCATTGGGTTTAATCTCATTTTGTACTTCCTTACTGTATTAAAGGTTTTTTCAAGATCTTTAAAGTGGAGGTCTATCTTCAAGCTTTTTAAGAGCATATCATCTACATACACTTCTACTTTTCTTTCGATCTGGTCTTTGAACATTGTATTGACTAGCCTCTGATAGGTGACTCCGACGTTCTTTAGTCCGAAGGGCATAACTCGATAGTAATACAATCCTCGATCGGTGATGAAGGATGTCTTCTCTTGGTCTGGACTGTACATCCGAATTTGATTGTAGCCCAAGAAGGTGTCCACGAAGCTGAGCAACTCATGCCCAACAGTAGAATCGACCAAGGTGTCTACTCTTGGCAAAGGGAAGCTATCTTTCAAGCAGACCTTATTCAGATCCGTGAAGTCCACGTACACTCTCCATTTCTCATTGACCTTCTTAATGAGTACTACGTTGGATAGTCATTCTGGGTAGTGCACCTCCAGTATGAAATTCACCTCCATGAGCTTATCCACCTCTTTGGCGATTGTCAGATTCTAGTCTACCATAAAATTCCTCATCTTCTACCACACGGGTTTGGCAATTCGGCTAACATTTAGCTTGTAAACCATCACCTCAGTGTCTATCCTGGGCATGTCTCTGTGAGTCCATGCAAAGATGTCCCTGTGTCGGGTGAACAGCTAAAACAATCTTTTTCACTGAGTTGGATCGAGCATGCTGCCTACTTGGACCTTCTGATCAGGGGTTGAGTCATCCAAAGGAAACTCTAAGAGGTCTTCCACTGGTTCCGCTGTCAGGACATTTTTCTTTACTTTCACTTCCTCCTCATTGATCACTAGGTCATGCTCTCATGGTCTGTTAAAAAGCGAGGCGTTGTAGCATTCTCATGCCATAGTTTGGTCGCCCCTAACTTCCCCCACTCCGTGATCGGTGGGAAATCTCATCATTAGGTGGTATGTGGACGTTATTGCCTTCATTTCGTTCAGAGAGGACCTTCCCAATATTGCATTATATGTCGATGGACAGTTGACTATGAGGAAAATAACCTCATTGGTGATCTACTGTGTTTCAAGACCCACCGTCACAGGTAGGGTTATCGACCATATGGGGAACAGTCTGTCCCCTGTGAAACCAACAAGGGGCCCCCTACCGGCTGTAACCTGTCCTCTGGGATTCCCATCTGCAGGAAGGTCGACAGGTAAAGAATGACAGTGGATTTATCGTTGTTAATTAGTACCCTTTGCATTTTGTACCTGACGATCATGATGGTAACAATGAGGGCATCATCATGTGGGTATTGCAATCGCGAGGAATCTTCCTTGATAAAATTAATTGGGTGATCGGTTCTTTAGGCTTGTTTCACTGGCATCCCTGTCATATAGACACTTTTTTCCTCTACATGCTTGGATTTCCTTACATAGGCCTTTCGGGCAGAGGCTGACTCACCTCCTCCTACGGGTCCTCTAGTTATCACTCGAATTTCGCCCAAAGGCAGAGGTCCTTCTTTTTTCTTCATGGTTGGTTGGTTTGACCCCTCTTCTATTCCTTCTATCCTTTATGTGGTGACAAATTTCCATAGCCTACCTCGCCGTATCAACTCATATATATGTTCTTTGAGGTCGAAATAATCGTTGGTGCCATGACCATGGTCCCGATGGAATTGGCAATACTTTCTCCTCGCCCTCTATGTAGGCGAAGATTTCAATTTCGTTGGCCATTTGAGGGCGGGGTCATCGTGGATCTTCATGAGAACACGCTCAGGAACCATGTTAAGAATGGTATATTTAGGGAATCAGGATATGAGAGTGTTAGCTTTTTGCTCAGAATGGCAGGGCGGGTCCCCATATCTGTAGCCCTGGCCCAATCCACCTAGTCCATCTGTCCATTTTCTTTTCACAGTCTTTGCTCGAGACCCCTTATCCCTGCCTATTTGGGTTGTCATCTCATCCTCCGCGTTCATGTGCTTCTTTGCTTTTATCATCAACTCTTCTAGAGTATTTGGGGGTGACTTTGATAGTGAAAACAAGAATCTAGAGGGTTGCAACCGGCCCATCAAGGTGGTTAGTACCACCTTGTCATCTGTGTCACCCACCTGGAGGGTCTCTCTGTTGAATCAAGTGATGTAGTTTCTCAGTGACTCCTCTCGTTCCTGTTTGACATTCAGGAGGTAGGTTACTGGCTTTCGACAACTTTAGGCACTGATAAAGTGGCTTATAAACCACTTGCTAAGGTCTAGGAAGGTATCGATGGATTCTGGTTTTAACCTTTTCAATCAAGCACGGGCGGGACCCCTTAGAGTTAAAGGGAAGGCTCTATAAGCACCTAATTTTGGCACAATTCCTGGTATTGGTATTTCTCTTCATATTAGTAGACGGGTAGAGCAGTCCTCACCCATTTTCTGCAATCCACCAACCAATCGAGCCAACCCCTATTAGTCGAACCCCAAACCAGTCCTCTCCTTCATTTGGTCTAGCCATCATATCTATTATCTCTCTTTTATGAAAAATAGTATTTTATTTTTCAAAAAATATTATCAAATAAAATATATTATTTACATACCTTACACCTAATTTTTTTATTGTTTATTTTTTATATTATTTACATATGTATGTATTTTTCTTTGTTATTTTATTTCTTTTTATTTTTCATTTTACTTATCTATTCATAAATATTTATTTGCTCCACATCAACCCTTACCTGAACCAATAACCCGAACTAGCCCTACTAAAACCCATGCCAACCAACCCAAATTAGCCTACCCGAGTTAAGCCCCAGATTGGTCTGCCCAAATTGGCCCAAACCAGCCCCTTTTATCGTGGGAGTCTCTTTCTTTTTCCCTTTTCGTGAAAGCCCCAGAACCCGAAAGAAAAACTGACCGATTTATCTCTCAAGGGAAACCAGGGGAGATTGGCTCTTGACTTCTCTCCCTCTCTTCACAAGCAAACACGATCCCCCAAGAATCCTTTTTTCTACTCTTGCATCTGCCCCCTCAATCCCATCTCTCGATTTCTACCCTTTCCCCTTTTGTGAAACTTACATGCCCCACCCCCTTCCTTTTCCCCTCTATTTCTCTGCCTTCTTCTAGCCCTGCTTCCACCAACCATGTCACTCCAGCAAGTCTCCAAGCCCTGATTGAGGGTGACTCCACAAAACAACTTTGAAGACCACCCCCATCTCTCTTCCCCATGGACCCTGCAAAGACCAGGTTCGGCCAATGGCAGACCGACACACCCTAGCTAGTAGCGTGATTGACGCCAATCTTGGAGAGCAAGCCATGTTCAATGAACCTCCTAGGATAAGGGCTTTCGTTTCTATAAGAACCCTAGCAAATCCAAAAAGGAGGAGGTCGGAGGCAGCACCCAGGGGAAGACCTCGTTTTGTTTGGTGTAAACCAGCGGCCCCTTTTCTCTCTCTCTCTCTCCAACCCCACCTCCAGCAACCATCTCTCTCTCCCTCTTCCCCTCTCTCATTCTCTCTTTCTCTCTCTATCAATCACTCTCTCTCTCTCTTGATGGATGGGCAGAGAGGAAAGGGGAGAAGAGAAGGAAAAAGAAAGGGAAAGAAAAAGAAGAAGAAGAAGCAGAAGTGGGAGGGGGCTGCGTAGACGTTTGTGCTGGAATCCCCCTTTTGTCATAGCTCTCTCTCTCTCTCTTACCCTCCCTCTTTATCACCCTCTCTCTTCCAGCTGGGCTGAGTGCAGGAAGGAAATGAAGAACAGGGCAGGGTCATGCGTCGTCAATCTAGTGCCCACAACCTCCTCTCCCTCTTCTTCTTTCTCTCCATGTCTCTCTCACTCTAATTCTCTCTCTCTCTACAGTTCTCTCTCTCTAATTCCTTTCTCTCTTTTTCTCAGATGGACACACACAACAAGGTAGGGGAGTTATTGGTGCCGACGGTCAAGCCAGTATCCTCCTCTGTCGGGTTCGCTCTCTCTCATTTTCCCTCTCTATTTCTTTCTCACCCCCCCTCTCGGCAAAACCCTTTCTACTTCTTTCATTCTCTATTTCTTTCTTTGATGTTGTTCTTTCCCTGCTTCACTTTCACCACCTTAAGCTATACAATGTTCAACCTCATTAATTTTGTCACCCAAATTTGTGCTCTGCTCCAGCTGTTGATGCTGATATCGAATGAAGGTCCTCCAATGTGTGCTACAAGGGTGATGACGTAGCACTCACCCCACAATCAATCCAGGTTTAAAGTTCTTTATTTTATTAATTGGTTTATCGGAAGGTCCTCCAATGTGGCATTGATGATCCCATGAATTCAGTCTTAGGTTTACCTCTATTGAAAATAACCATGTTGTAGTATATGTCGGGCTTGTTTGGGTTAGTGTTTAATTCAGTTTCTTTTCTGTTAAAAATAACGGTAAGTTATTGAGATGTCTATTTGTTTATTTATGCATTTTGAAGGGTGAAGCTGTTTGGATGGCTTGATACCTTGTTAGTGATTCTATTTATCTTTATATATAAATACCTTTGTTGGAAGACTCAGATGTCTCATTTAGGAGTTTACTGAAGTTGCCCTAGACTCTACACTTTGTTGTCCAAATTGGTCATGATAGCAGCAGTTGCTGCTACTGCCCATACCAATGGCAATAGCCACATGATTACTACCACCGCTTGTTGCTTACCTTAGTTTTCTTCTTCATTTCACTTTTAATTATTATTTTTTGTTTGTTTTATTTATTTTAACAAAACTACAATTCTTCTCTTTACCTGTTTCCTTGTTTTCATATGTATGTATATAGGTATGTACATATGCGCATATTTTCTTTGGTTGAACCTTGGTTGAGTACATGTACATAGGCATTCTGGTGTTAAGACCCATAATTTCTTTTATAGTCGATGCAACGGTTCAGTTCCTAGCGTTAGCAAGACCAGCCCAATTGGTTGACTCCATATGTCATTCCCCCATATTCAAATATTTCAAAAAATCACATATCAGTTCACTAATACTTAAGTTTCTGTACTTCATTATATATATTCATAATTAGGACAATGGTAGTTTAAATTTTTTGTTCCAATTAACTTTTCTAAATTTAAACCTTATAATTGGTTCTCACATGAGTTTACTCATTACCAAAGGTTTTTGGCTTGTTAAATTTGAAATCACCCTTATCCTTTTGTGCAATCTAAACATACAAATTACTTATATTTTGTTGCTGTGATAGATCTGGTGGCTTTTTGCTATAACTCATGCCTTATATGTCTAAATCTGAATTAGTCACTCAATTGTCTATTTTGTTTTAGTACATGCATTAGCTGAGGTTCGTTACTCATCATACCAATCTCATAAAGACTCACTTTATTTAGACATTTTAGACAATAATTTGGTTTATTTGTATTTTGTAAACTGGTTTGTGATTTGTGTTACAATTTCTTTCTTTGGGTAATCTCATATGTAAATACATGTCATTCATTGCTACTAACCTCTCATGGTCTTCTTGCTTACGTGAAAAGCAACAAACAAGGTATATTCTTTAACTTAACCTTTGATTTGTTTCAATTCATTTACACTAGATGACTTGTCTAACTACAAACCATGTTATGTGTAGGAGATAACTGAAAGGCTTGGCTATGAAGTGACAATGCAACTGCGATGCGAGTAAGTAAAATGTGTATTTTAGATCTTCAACTTGTATTGAGTAATTTAGTTCATTTGATTGGAGGCTTGTATATATTTATTTTTGAAATTCGTTAGATTATGAAATACGAGATAACTTGGTAGTATACTTTACTTAAATATGAAATATGATGAATATGAATGGTGGATGGATATGGAGTTGTTGGGTGGACAATGATGATGTGGATGTATGATATATTTGGAGTGTTTTTATAAACCGTTGACTATTAGCTGATTAAATAAAGTGACATGGGGATCACTATTCATGCTCAAGGGGTCCACATTACAGCCATTATGCTACCAAAATTTTGACAGAAATGGCATGTCGATTCCTTGCTTAATCTCAATTAAATGAGATAAAAGGCAATAGGCGAGGTGAATAGATTATAAATCGAGTCAACTACTAGACTGTAGTAGGTTTAAAGTAGGGAACTACGAAAGCAGATGAGATGGGGTGCCTAACACCTTCCCCAACTCATAAACAAACAACTTACCTAGGAATCTCTGGGAGTCGATCAGTTTAAGTGTAGAGTCAGACATTTCAAACCCTTTTCAAAACCTAAACTTGTTTTGTTTTCAAAACTGATGTACAATCACATCATTAAAAAGACTGGTGACGACTCCTAATCACGTGGGATATTTCTTATGACAGTTAAGTTTCTTTCAAAAAGGATTTACCCATCGTGCGAAAATCGAGGCCCACACCCACATTATCATAATGTTGCTATGTCAAAATGTTAAACCCAAAATATCCAAAATACCCTTGCATAAACCCATAAATTCCAAGTATAGGCTGTATCTAAAACAGAGTTTAACCTTTAAAAATTTACTGATTTTTTAAGAAAAAATTAGTGGTTAGCATCTTGTATGGTTGAAGAATTTAAGAAATAGAACCAACCCAAATCTATTGCCAATCCTAATAAGCAATTTGTTAGTTAGCATGCTTAGAGAAGTGCAACTCACTAAGACCAGCTCCTATGTAAAAGAGGTTTCTCATGGTTTAAAAAAAAATGCACTTGAGTACAGGTTTTTCTTAAAATATGGATTAAGAAACAAATGCCATAAAATCACTAACCTGATTCAACCAAAAAAGGAGAAGAAAATAAAATAAAAGGGGATCATTTCATGGAACTAAATCCCTCAAGCTTTGGACAATCATCCACCAAAATCCAAATCTTAGAAGAACATTCAACAAAAAAAAAAAAAAAAAAAACCATATATATATTAACCAGAATATGTTTTGTACAAGAGGGAGAATCTCATATTAATGTAACCAAAACATGGAACATTCAAGAAGCATTGCTACAGCCACAAACCCACACACCTTGCAAAAATCTTAGCATCACACACACATAACAAAGAAAATAACTAAACTGACAAATAGACAAACAATATTCTTAAAAATAGGTTTTTGAACCAAGTAAGGAGAGTGAGGAACATACCTTCACCTTTCTTTCACACTTGTAAGGAAGTCTTTTCTTGAGAACAGGGCAATGGAAATCAGGTTGATAGCTGGGTAAAAAGAAGAAGGTCGTTAGGTTGGGATGGCTTAAGAGATGGAAGTAATTTTGGGCTCCTGTAAGAAAATCGAGCATGGGACTAATGACCAGCAAAATACATGTTGATTAAAGGACAGTACCAAATGCAATTACCATATGTAGACACTACCTTAAACCAGAACAGTAGCAGAAAGAGGTACTTACTTTTCCA
This sequence comes from Platanus orientalis, assembly GCA_025762735.1. Taxonomy (NCBI): domain Eukaryota; kingdom Viridiplantae; phylum Streptophyta; class Magnoliopsida; order Proteales; family Platanaceae; genus Platanus; species Platanus orientalis. Next base: position 6,803 of record JAOXJP010228329.1, on the reverse strand, counting down.
TCAAAACCTAAGCTGAAAATACTGGTCTCATCAGGTCCAAACAAAATGGAGCTTACAACAGAATCATGGGCAGGCCAGCCTGTAATTTGTAGCCCAGCAGCCATGTCTTCCATCATTAAGGATTGCAGTCATTTCACACACATGTAGGCAAGTAGGTATGTCCATATAATTGAAAGCCAAATTATATTAGGCATTAATGAATGACTATAAGCTAATTGAAGGATACCAAACATGTGAATCATACCATCAGTTGCAGAGGCTGCTAAAATCTTCCCATTGTGATTGAAGCAAAGAGAAGTAATAGCTGGTGGATCTTTACCGAGAGGAAGGACTGTCTTCATGAAAGACAACATTTTAATAGAGTTTAACTGCTGAAATTCAAAAGGAACCACCAAGATACGAATTTCTTGGAAAACCAAATATATACCATAGCCTTCCATGTCTTCATGTTCCAAACAGTTAATGAAGCAAACCCCATTTTGTCAACGAAACTTGAACCATGACTACAAGAACAATAACATCATAAGAATCTCTGTCAACCAAAAAGAAAAAAAGAAGGAAAAAATTGCAACAATTAAATGAAAGTAGTTGACTAAGATTACCTTAATTTTACTATCAACTGTAACTACAAAGTGGATGAATCAATGTCCTCAAACACTATTTTATCCAGTAGTAGCAGTTTTGAACTTGAGAATTCCTCAGTTTGTTAAATTTTGGTAATTCCCTGTTATGTCCAATAAGTGGTAACTCCTCATTCTTTCCATATATATGGAAGCACCACTATATCTATATATATGTGTGTGTGTGTGTGTGTGTGTGTGTGTCTTTTTCTCATAAAAAAGGGTGGTGATTCCTCATTAATACTGGAGTCCAACTTAAATTTATTATAGAGCATAATATTGCTTTGCTTCAGAATTTTGGATTGGTATTGCTTCCTTCATAAATGATAGAGACTTTATAATTAGCACATGATCTATTTCTGTTTTTAATTCATATAAGACATTAAAGATGAGAAAGAAAGTTTTTTTCATTACCCAATGTTGATCAACCCTGTAATTATGGGACCAACACTCGGTAATGACCTTTTGACAAAATCTATAGCATCGAGTTTCTGGCTCTTCTGCTTTCCCTCAGGCTCTGTAAAAATTAACCCTTGCATAACTGGTTATGAAAAGATTACATAAACCATTATTACAGTTTATAAATGCATAGCTGTACACATGGCAAACATGCAAGAGCTGAGACCCATCATCTGATGGGTCAAAAGATGAACTTGATTGGATGCTGATAACTATCCAGCATACATTAAAATAAGCCACCTAAAATACATATGACATACAATGCTCCATAAATTGAGGTCACACAACTCAATTAATTTGACCATGAGGTGCACTAGTCAGGTGACATGCTTGCCCCATGAGATTGCATGGTGTGAGTCATAGAACACACTTGCCCCTAGTCAAACAATTATAGCTTGGCAAGTTGGATCAAACAAATTAAAATTGTACATAAAGAAAATGCACATGAGAAGATGATCTTGACAAAAGAAATACCTTATAGAGCTTAAAATTCCCTTCTCATCCAACTTTAATACCACTTTTGTTGCTGTGTTGTGAGAATTAAACCAATTAAAGAGTCACAACATCAAGTGATATAATGCTAATATTAGTAACTTTCATTCACACTTTAGAAATCTGCAAATACTCAAGTAATAAAGGCCCATTGGGATTATACAAGTGCAACGCTTGGGATGGAAGTTCACAAAGTGGCCTTCGGATATGGGTTATGGCTCACAGTCTAGGCAAAACAACAAGTGTGTGAGGATGGGATGGGGCTCAATATAGTGGTTGTCAAAAGGGCTTTTCAGGTGGTTCACAAGGACTGATATGGGGTGTTAAATAGATTATGGTTTATGTCTAAAACAAGCTGATTGTAGCATGATAAAAGGGTGGACAGCAAGGTCTAGGTATATAGATATAAGTTCTGTAATGTATACCTATGATGGGGCATTTGAAAGCAATCACTACTATGAGGAGTATCAATTCTGTGGTGGTTTATTGGGCATCAACACTGTGGTGATGTCTAGAACAACAAGCATTTGTGGGGCACTTCCTCTAATCAATAACACACACACACACACACAAGAGGTCAGCTTTGTATAGTGCAGGGAAAAGTCTGCCACAGGATATGATAGGGTTGCCATCATTCTTCCAATCACTCACACAGGCAAAAGGGATGTTCCAATGGTTGCCGTAGGTACTATTCTAGGGAGGTCTTCTTCCAGAGATCTAGAAAACTCAAAGAATCATCAGGCTTTATCAACCACAGGGTGTAGTGAGGTATGGGATTCTGTTTCCAAATCAAAATTTGAAGAATCAAAATCTTTCAAGGTGCAACAAGCTAGGGTTCATATTATCTTTTGGGATTTCAAGATGAAATCAACTAGGGAAATTCAAGTATAGGGTGCCACAGGTGTTGGTTCTAATGGAAGAGTGGTTTGGATGATTAAAATCAAAAGGGGAGTGGGTTTTGGTTTGGCTGACGGTGTTAGGATGTGGGGAGAGTAGGGTTTGATGAGGAAAAATCAAAACAAGGGTGTGTGGAATTAAGGTTTGCAGAATGGGATAGCAAGCAACAAAGAGAATTAGGAAGGAGAAGAAGAAGGTGAAGAACAAGTACCTTGTGTGTAGTAATCCCTACCTCCATAGTCCTAGGTAATCCCTACCTCAGGGTTTCAAGTTTGGCACAAACTTGAAAAGAAAACCCCAATATCATGTGCAGAAAAATCCGCAAACTTTTATTCATAAAAACATAAAATGTGAAAACAATGTGGGGAAGGGCTAAATTTATAGCCCACAATTTGCATTCCTTCCCCCTTACAATTTCAAATTTGAAATTGAAAATGAAGAAACTTGCTATTTAGGGAATTTTAAAACTCTAACTAAACTAATAGCAACTAGACTCTAATACTTGAAACAATTGCAACTAAGGACATAAAATTTAAAATTTAATGTAGCAACCCTTAAACTAATAAAAGACACAAAAATAACATGAGAACTAAAAGGCACATGTTGCCAAGATGGGGTTCACATGACCAAACACAAAAATAACACCAAACTGAGGCTTAAAACCACTCCAGCCGTGGCCTATATGTATCTTCCTCCATGCACTACTTGATCCAAAGGGTCAGAGGGACCCTCCTACTACAATGATAGGTCCTGAGGCTGCCATGTGGCAGGATGACCTCATCAGAAGCTAGGAGAAGGATTTTTAGGTAAAGAATAGTTAATGGGGATGGGGAAGAGGATTACTCCCTATTGACAATGAAGAGCCCAGGTCTGTAATCATAAAGGAGGTCTAGGCAGATAAGAGTGTTTTGGATCTAAATTGAATAAGATGAATCTAGAGGTAGTTTCAGATGTCTGGAGCTCTAATTTTGTTCATTTGATTAAGTTGCGGGCTGTGGTCATTCTTGGGGTCTGTTAGAGATACATATTTGTTGCTCCTAAGAAAAGAAAGATGTAGAGGTGGAAACTTTCAATTTCTCTTTTATTTTGGAGTAGTTCTTAACCCTGTAGAATTTAATGGGTATTGAGTTATCAGCTTTAGGGTTTTGGGATCTGTTGCTATATGTATATCAATATACCTTGTATAGTTTTGTTTTCAGTAGCAATAAAATACCCTGAGAGAGAGAGAGAGAGAGAGAGTCTGATTAATGAGGACTGAAAACCAATTTTGCTTAAGCCTCTACTATACCATCGAAATTGAGGGAAGGCTTATTACAGACAATCTGAACTGTGAGGAGTGAAAACCAAGGGATACTATACCTACAAAATTAAGCATCTTGGAACTAGCGATAGGAGTTGAAAGCAACTCTGGAAATGCCTTTGGTTGTGTATAAGAAAAAAATAAGGGTCCTTGGACTATTATCTACGTGAAAGAAATTTGTGACTTGCAGACATCTTGTTCTCATGTGTGTCAATACCACCAAGTGTCAATGGGTCATGGTGCATGTCCTTGCTAAGGGTTGGGTTCATAAGGGAGCTTTTATTGTGATTTGACCTTCCTTTGAAGTTACATTTTACCTTCTGACCCAATTCTTTTGTTCTTCTATTTATTCTTTTTGGTTGACAGAAGATAGGATGTCCTCGCAGAACTGAGGACATCCTGACCTGTATGAATAATGGTTTTTCTGAAAGGAAACATGCTCTTTTGGTTGCAAGTATTCTCATTATCCCTCCATTACTAACCACTGCCTCTTCTATAAGATTATTTATTATTCTCTATTTGAAAGTGAGTACCTTTTGAAGCACACTAATGTATAGAAGTTCCCCCCCCCCAGATCATTCTGATATTGTAATGGAAAAAAGTGCAACAAATCAGTCATCCTGTTTATAAAATTCCATGTTCTACGTGATTCAATAAGACAAGAGGGTGACATCCCTTCATTATCGTTGTGGTTCATAGTTTGTACATATACAACTAGCTTCTGTCAGTGGCCAATAGTGGGTGTTAAACAGCTTGTCATTCTATTTCATGTTATGCCTTTGAATACATGTTCATCTTCACTTTTATCCAGTGGTTAAATTAGTGCTCGATGTCACCATTTCTGGATAAAGTCTTTGATATTTTCATTTACCAGAGAGAGAGGGAGAGAGATTCATATTTCCACACACGTGTAACATCTAGAAGCATGAGCCATAATATACAGATGATCTTTAATATACCTTCCATTTCAGTCTTAATTCTTTATATAAAGATTATCGAAATGGAGTGCCCAAGAATTGATTGATAGTCTAAACCATCTTTTTGCAGTTTAATCAATTGGGATAAATAATGCTCCAATCTGATAAAATGTCTATATTAATCATTCTTATGCCAGGGTAATATTATTTTTAGTATATGGATCAGTATTCTAGCATAAACTACTTCGTTGGCTTCATTAATTTGTTTTCTCAAGTAGTAATTTATTTCACATATTCTTACTTCAAACCTCCATTTTGATTCATGAAACTTGGTGTACACTCACACATTTCTGATATAGTAACGGAATAAGTGCAACAAATTAGTCATACTATTTATAAAATTTCATGTTCTACGGGATCCAATAAGAGACAAGGGTGCCATCCCTTCACTACCATTGTGCTTCATAGTTCGTAAATATACAACCAACTTTTGTCAATGGCCGATAGTGGAAGTAAAACAGCTTTGTCACTCTATTTCAATGCCCATGTTCTCTATAGTTTCAATAAAAGGTTGATGCTGGGACTATAAAGGGAAGAAAGAGTTAATGTAATAGAAGCTAAAGCCCAACCATGAGAAGTAAAGGAATGAGGATTATGGAACTATTAGCAATAAGATTAAGATAAATTAATGCAAATAATATTCAGCAAGTAATTAGTAGCTGTTGAGGTGTAATTGATGTAGACTTGAATAGAAAATTGTGTTAGAGAAAAAGATGGGTTTAGATGACATGGAAATTCTACTATATGGATTTTAGGCTGTATTTTGAAGTATAATAATAAGAAAATAAGAACTAGGTTTAAGATGATTGAAAGTCAGTAATTACTAAGGCTGTATTTGGCAGCCACCTGTAATGAAATCATTTCATTTCAAATTTCCAAGGCATTTGTAGCCACAAGGTATTGGTTCAAAATGAACTCATTCAGACATATACTTAGTAGCATATATCATTTGATTTTATAAAAAATGTAAGATGACTTCATTTCTAATTTTAGTTAACAAATCAGTATAAATCTGAATGGGTTCATTTTGAATCATCACTTAATTGCTACAAATGCCTTGGAAATTTAAAATGAAATGATTACATTACAAGTGGCTGCTAAACAGGCCCTAAATAAATAGAAAAAATAAAGAGGAAAAAGATGAAGATAAACCTACTAGAATTGGCACCAATGGAATTCTAGGAATCAATACCTAGGGGCCTTGAAAGCATTCACACTTGCAAAAGAGTGGATATCTAGAATTTGTACCAAATATGCTTAAGCTTAAGCATGAAATGCTTTTACTAAGAAAATTTAATTTTGCACCACTCTTCTCCATTTTTATAGACTAAACCTTGAACTTCTAATCAAAATAAAATCATCAAGTAGATAATATTGGTCTCAAATTGTTACCTTACCAATATCTTGACCACAAATTTTCCAAATCACCTTAAATTCACAAGACCTTGGACTTGTTGGAAAGGTAACCAAATAATCTTTAATTCTTGGACTCGAGATCAAATGATTTGGCTTTAAACATGACTCCGTGTTAATATGCATAAATGATATTGTACCAAGCATTGTTTTACATTCCTCTTAATTTGAATCATAGTTACTCAATTCCCTATGATTCCCACACGGACCACAAACTTGTTTAGCGATTTATGTTAGCCAATATAACCTTTAAAATAAGAAGAGAAAATGGGGGAGTTGTGAAGTTGTAAATCGAACAACCCTATCAATTGCATTGATGGTTAGAACTTTTTTTTAATTTTTTGGTAAGGATTAATGTTTAGAACTTAGAATGGTTCAATTCGAAGCCCGTTAAATTGCTCCACTGGTTGGGCAATTTGGATTGATGTTGGGCGGGCTTTGCTTTTAATAGAGCTCGAGATGTTCCTATAATGAATCTGTGGCACGTTTCAGATGGGATTAGAAATAAATGGCAGTTGTTATATAGAAGTGCCCGCTATCAAATAGTTAGCATCATTTGATCTCTTCTTTGCAACCTATCTAAGAGTGGGTCTTCCTCTCTCTCTCTCTCTCTCTCTCTCTCTCTCTCTAGAGAGAGAAAGCATC
>JAOXJP010228328.1:0-11143 GCA_025762735.1 Platanus orientalis | reverse complement strand
CCTCACAAAAAAAAAAAAAAAAAAAAAATGTAAATCACTTTTGGCGTTGATGTGTACGCCCCTTTGACCCCCAATAGAGGTTAGCATACAAGGGGGAAGCGGACACAATCCTTCTTGGAGGTTTGGGTATTAAAAGGGCTCAAGAAACACTTGAGAAGATGGGTCTTTCATGGATAAAAACCAGTAAACAATAAAGATATAAAAAAAAAAAAGAGACAAAGAAAAAGAAGAGAATGAATAAAAATAAGAACGAAATAGAGAAAAAAGAGAAGAGAGAGAAAGAAATAGATACCATATAAGGAAATCACCAACCTCATGTCCTTTGGAAATCACCAACCAAGGTCTCCAATCTTGGCACCATATTTGAAGAAGAGAGGATCGTTCTCACTCTTGAAGAGAGAATTGTTCTTTATCAATCAACATCATTGTAAAATTATAGGGAGGGGTACCTTTAAATAGACTTACAATCTTAAACAATAAGAAACTTGCTAAAATTAGAAACTTCCTCAAAATCCTAAACTTGCTAGCAAAGTTTTCCTAAAACATAAAATTTTCTAGAAACTCACTTTCCTATAAATTAAAACAACTAAAAGACTTTATAGAAAAAATATTATTCCCATTTTTATTGACACCCTCTTTGTAATTTGGTCATAACTTTCCCAAATCACATTGGATTTGTGAAATCTTGGTCTCGTTAGAAATGTAACTGAATTACCTATCTAATGACACCAAAATCAAGCAAAAATGACAAGTTTTTCCCTTATGCTAAACTCGGGATTACTCTTAAAAAAACAATCAAAATCTTAGAACTATTGGCCTTATTACATAGACACATAAAATAAATGTTACATTTCTATAAGACCCTTATTAAACCCGTATAACATTGCATCTTCCATAAATCGCTCCATGTGTAGATCCCACTAAGGCCAAGTGTGGGCCCCACCTTGCTTTCATATCCTCATCACCACACCACAAACCAGGGAAAAGTCTAGGAAGGACTAAAGAAGCTACAAAGCATGTGATGTAAGAGAGGATAGGGTGATGAAAATCTGTTTCATAGAAAAAATTCTACATAGCCCACAATGAGCTGAAGTTGTTTGAGTTGATATGTTCCTTCTTTACTGAGACAAGATCTTTATCGGGGCTGGATCGGTTGATCCCTAATTGATACAGGATTGGTTGATCCTGTGATAGAACCTTACCCTATTAATAGCAAAAAATAAGAACTAAATATAAAAAGAGGGAGAAGTAGTGATCTCTTCGAGGGGATTAAATCTCCAAAGCCTTAAGAAAAATATTATTTCTTCCTTGATTCAAATTAACCCATAGGCTTACAATTATATAAGCCTTTTAGCAATAGAAAAGGAAATAGAAAGAAAGGAAAAACAACCCACCGCATCCCATAATAAGTGTGTTCCACCTAAATAGAAATAGTGGAAAAGGAAATAAGTGATAAATAGAATAATGGAAAAGGAAAAAGGCAAAAGAGATAAGTGATCGTATCATTCCCATGCCCTTAAAAATCAATATTGTCCTCAAGGTTATAGTGCCAGAAAGTTAATCCACCATCATAATAGGCGCATACTTCCTATTAGCCGCTCCTTTGATAACCATACGATCATTAACTTGGTTATGTGTATTATAAACTCCAACCAAGGTAAAATAAATTCTTGTGCCATAATTAATCAAGAACTTGGGTTTTTCAAAGAATTTGTCTAAGTTCAAAAGTACATCTTTATAATTATCAATTATCTTTGAATCTGGGCCAATGTCGATCAAATATAGGATTGCACATGCCTTCTCATTAGATTTAATGACAACAAAATTACAATGACTCTTGCTAATAATAGCAGTATCAATGACTACAAGATTATGTTGCCCTTATTTGTCATCTCATTTTTTAATATGGCGATTATGGAAGGTTGTGGTATTTTGTTCGAATTGATCTTTGGGGACGTTGGTAGATCTTGATGCAAAGTCAGGTCTATAATGAGTGACAATCGGCTCCGATGTAGGCTGCTTTTGCAAAAGCAATTGCTCAAGCATGGATTTTAATGAATCAATCTTTGCTTCCCTGGGGACGATGGTAGATCCTGATGCAAAGTCAGGTCTATCATGAGTGACAGTCGGCTCCAATGTAGTCTGTTTTTGCAAAATCAATTGCTCAAGCATAGATTTTAAGGAATCAAACTTTGCATCGAATTTTGCCTCCATATTTACATAGAAGGCTTCTAGCCTTGCTTCTAAAGCTTCAAACTTGGATGACAAGTTATTTTGAGATCAGTGATGCCAAACCCGCTAGAAAAGACTGTTTTGATACCAAATTGATAGAACCCTAGTCTATCAATAGCAAAAAATAAAGAACTAAACAGAAAAAGAGGGAGAAGTAATGATTTCTTTGAGGGGATTAGACCTCCAAAGCCTTGAGGCAAATATTATTTTTTTCTTGATTCAAAATAGCCTATAGGCTTACAATTGTATAACCCTCTTAGCAATAGAAAAAGAAATAGCAATAAAGGGAAAAAAAAACCCACCGCATCCCATAATGGGTGTATTATATCTAAATAGAAATAGTGAAAAAAGAAATAAGTGATAAATAGAAATAATGGAAAAGGAAAAAGGCAAAAGAGATAAGTAATCATATCATCTTGAGTAGGATCAACCAATCTAGCTCTAGGTTCAGCTGATCCTACCATTTTTACTGGATTGCCCAAAATCTGCCAATCCTGTACCCAAGATCAGATTAGCCGAGTTTTGATTTTATGGAGATTAGTTCTAGCCAAACTAGAAAAACATTTTTATTGTAACCATATATTATAATGACATAAACTTTCATGAAAATTGGTATTGTAATAAAAAATACAAAATTTATAAAGATGTCAGTAATATTTTTCTCAACAGCACTTGTGCTAGTCACTATTCCTCTCTTACTTCCTAACAAGGTTTAAAGTTTCAGTTTCGGTCCAGTTTTGGTCCCCCCGGAAACGGAAATGTATCAAGGTTTCGATGGATACATGGTGGAAACCATGGAAAAATTACGCAAACGATGGAAACTTTAGGAAAACGTCACATTTTTTTTATAAAAGTTCAAGAAATGATAGAATAAGTAATAATATACCTTTAGGAACCATTATATATACAAAACAACAATCTATGATGGTTGTGGACACTGATTACCTCATGACTTATGCTATCGCCTATGAAAAGTATAAAAACATCATGGAAATCTTGGAATTTTTAAATAAAACATTAGGAAATGTTATAATAAGCATTATTATACACCTATACACCATTAAACGCTTGTGTATCAATAGTTGGAAATTGACACCCTCGAGACATGTTATTGCACATATCTAGAAGTTTACATGTTGGAGATTGGTAAAAACACTGCACACCATAGAGCCATAAATGAGTTAAGAAATGATAAATAAGAATCTATGACACAAATTTATAACCCAACAATGATTTCATATGTAAAAGAACACATTTGAGCCAATAGTTGTTCTACAACTACAAACAAACGTACAAAAGTACAAGAGTAAAAGTACAATGTAATAATATAAGAAAAGTAATATACATAAGTCTCTAGTCCCATCCCAAGCCCTAACCCCACTTCCATACCACATAGACTTATGGGTGGCCCAAATTTAGGAATCATTACACACTATTATACAATTATGTTACAATGCCGTTTAGCTTGATCCACTTGGAGTTATAATTCGGTGTTTTACTTGAAGATTTTCCTTTATTATGTTCCTAACTTTTTAACTTTGTAGCATAAGCCCTACAAGTAATCACATTAAGGCCCACATGAGATAAATGTTGTTTCAGTCTAGATATCCCCTCATATCATATTTTCATCCCATAGTAGTTACACTTTGTTTCATATGGATAACCTTCAAGCGGTTGCCCATGCTGCCACCCAATATCATGATGTTCTTTTGTTTTTCTTGGAGGCATAATAATTCTAAACCAATGGAGCTGCATTTAAATTAAAACTTTTTCAAAAAACCAATTTTTTCAAATTTTGTATTGAAAAATATAAAAACAATTAAGAAAATACAGAAAAACAAAATAATATATAGAAACATATACAATGCGTTCAAACATATATATTGTATTTCTAAAAAAATTCAGTATTTTTTATTTTTACAAAATTTTAAATTATAAACAAATATTTTTCTTGCTGAAATATACGAAAATATATCAGAATGTAGAGCATGGGTAGTTATACTATATTTATAAAATCAGACAAATCCATGCTTATTTAGTTTGATTTTTTGAATTTTGAATTTTTTTAATTATTTACAAAAATTAATAAAAAAAATTTTGGCCAAAATATACCAAAATATAAAAGAACGTAGATCATGTTTAGTTATACAACAACAACAACAACAACAAACAGCCTTATCCCAACTATTTGGGGTCGGCTACATGAATCCTGAAAATATGTTTAGTTATACCATATATAAAAAAAATTCAGACCAATCCATGTTCATTTGGTCTGATTTTTTTAGTTTTTCAAATTATTTAAAAAATAATAATTTATTTGGCCAAATTATACCAAAATATAACAGAATGTAGATCATGTCTAGTTATAGGATATATAAAAAAATTAGACCAGTCCATTTTCATTTGGTCAGATTTTTTGATTTAAAAAAAAAACTTTTTTAATTTTTCATAATAAAAAAATTAAAAATTACTTATTTATTCAATTTTTTTTCAAAACCTCTAAAATATAGATCAGGCATAGACAATAAACATGTAAAAATTATACACTCAAAAGATATGTAGTTTGAGACTTACCGAAGTTTTTGTCGAAATCAGGGTTTAGGCTTCGATCCTTAGATCCGAGTCCAAATATTTGCTTTTGATGCAAACGGACTCAAATTAAGTCCTTAAATTTCTCCTAGTTGCAAGATCTAGCAAGAGATTGAAGAAAAAACAAGATTTAGATTGGTTTTTGAAAGGGGTGAAAATGAGGGGAGAAGAAAGGGTTTGGTCAACATTGTATCGATACAGTGTTGATCGAAACCCTTAAAAAGAGGGGATCCATAGTGTAAAAAGTGTCAGGTTTCTTCAATGCGTATCGATACGATGACGATAACTAGTACTTTTAAAAGTACCAGGTAGTTCCGTATCGGAAACTTGCGAAATTGACACATATCGGCCGAAACCGATGTGTATAGGTCGAAACTTAAAACCATGCTTCCTAAAATTAGATTTTTTTTTTGATTGAAAATTGATATTGTAATAAAAATGTTTATTACATCATGGAAGCTTACTATCGGTAACTTTGAAGTGGTTTATAAGCAATGAATGTATCATCATTTGTTTTTTAAAGTTATCACTGGAAGCTTTGGAGACTTCACTTTCTCTGGCTTCACATTGGGTAGCATTCTAGCATAGAAAGCAAAGGTGAAGCCCCTCCTTTTAATCTTTTTTCATTGCATTCCTTATCTTTTACTAGAACAAAAACCTATATAATCTTTAATACAAGTAATATCGAAGTCTTAATTCCAAACTGCTTATCACAAAATTCATATTGAGGTTGAATGACTTATCACCATTGATGGCGGGAAATTGATTGGACATCTTAGTTTATGGATGCAGCGGATCTTTAGATGGAAGGTGCTAAAACTGTCAAGGACAAGGCTTGTCAACAACAAGATCGTTATATGAAGTTTCATATTTACAAGGGCATTACTAGAAAAGAAATAAGTAGAAAACATATGAACATGTAGCACACATACAGGGAAATGCTTGCTTTTATAATGAGTGGATATGGGCAGTTGTAGGCCTCATCTCCAAGCGTAATTTTGTTTATGTAGAATTTTTCTTGTCAAAATTTGTTCCTGCCTAAGTTTGTAGGGTTTGGGCTTTCTTTGTAGTTTCTATATATATTTATATAGGCACTTGTTGCCCTTTCTCTTTCATGACTGATAGAACTTTACGTCCATAGTTGGTAAACTGTACATTTTGAAGCTAAATATGTCACTTGGCTGCCATGTATAATGTCTGTACATTCTTTCTTTGTCAGTGGATATCACTGCTTTCTCTGTTTGCTCATAGTTGCCTGAAGTTATCCCCCCAGTGGAATCTAGTATAAATGCACCATCTTTCTGAATACAAAACACCTTATCATTGTATCTTGACTAATTTCACACTGATTTATTTTCTTCTGAGGTTGCAGAAATAAATAATGCCGCCTCAACGGCAGTAAAACAGGGACCATCTGTTGGAAAAGCAGCTATTGGGGGCCCATTCAACCTCGTTAATCATGATGGAAAATCTGTCACTGCTAAAGACTTTTTGGGGAAATGGACCTTGATATATTTTGGTTTCACACACTGCCCTGATATTTGCCCAGATGAGCTACTAAAGTTGGCTGCTGCAGTTGACAAGATAAGTAAGTTGCTAAGATTTTCATGCATCTGGACCTCTAAATGATTGAAAAATGCAGAAAATAGACATATGCACTCCCACAATTTCTTTAAGCATCATTCTGTTCCAAGTTTCTATGAAGAAATTACCTTTCGCTAATCATCTGATAGAATATTTCCTCAGTTTATTAAGTTGTCCTTCTTAAAATTTTTCTTCTACCCATACATAGATGGAAATCTTTTTATCCAATGAATTGTTACGCTTTATTTTGGGAGTCTGATTTCAAGAAGCAAATTTTTTATTTATTTATTTATCTGATTTGAAGAATTGAGAGTAGGGTTTCAAAAGCACTTGAGAGACTGGTTAATTTTATTGACGGGCAGTATCCTTAATTTCAAAGATGGAGTTGTTTTTGTTGGAACAGTTAGTCAATGCTGTGGACCTGTTTGTCATTGTTAGTAAGCTCATGCTGTAAAAGTGGCATAATCTGGAAAGGTCTAATCTTACATCCGACTTCTGTGATGTGTTCAAGGATTTGACGGTATGGAAAAGCTTACAACTATAGGGTTGGAGGTGGGGGTCCTGGTTGGCATTGGGTCATCAATGTACTAAAGAATTAGTGATTGTTTATTTCCAACACTATAACAATCTGTCTTAACAATGATATCTTGAATGATTTGGAATGTGACTAAACTTTGGTGATGGTTGATGGTTTCCAAAGGATAATGCAAATGCATTGGCGGTATTCTTTCATTGCTAATATGTGGTAGAATCAAATCAAAATTGGTGTTGAAGTTGCAAGATACATTAAATGTAGGGTAATAGAGAATTTGTGACCACAATTGTGTCAATAAATTACTAATAGCCCATAACTTTTCAAGCGATGGGTCTTTCGTATTGAATCTTCTGTTGTTGCATCATTTGTGATTTAAAGCTCCAATGTTATTTGACCATTACTAAACTTATTGAATATTTTGAATATCTATGTTGACTAAATTCCAAGGATTTTTATTTTTTTATTTTTTGCAGAGGAAAATGCAGGAATTGAAATTGTACCTGTTTTCATCTCAGTTGATCCTGAAAGAGACACTGTCAAGCAAGTACGCGAATATGTCAAAGGTGCCCTCTTACCTGGGAATACATAATCTAGAACTGGTCGCATGTTATTTAATCATCTGTTTTATTTGGTACCATTAATCCAGGTTCCTTAAGTTTTCTTCTCTGTTACAGAATTTCACCCAAGTTTAATTGGGTTAACTGGTAATGAGGACGAGATACGGAAAGTTGCTCGTGCTTATCGAGTTTATTATATGAAGACAGAAGAGGAAGGGTCAGATTACCTTGTTGATCATTCCATTATTATGTAAGTATTACTTCTTAGGCTGAAATCTGTATTAAAAAAAAAAAAAAAAACTCTACCCGTTTAAGTGCATTTACTTCATGTGTTTTTTATTTTTATTTTTATCATTATTGTCTCAGTTTACTTTTTTATGAGCACTTGTTGATCCTATAGTTATGTGCATGGTTGTCTAATGAGTGGCCATGCTATATAAAATAACCGCTTTCTGCCTGCATCATTTTTCTTGTTATTAATAATGGTGCTACTTTACGTTGTTCTCTATTCATAAACTTGGCAATTCTCTGTAGAGGCATGAAAGGATAGTTTTGATGAGCTACCAGATTCATTAGTGTATTCCCACCTTGCAGTTTGTCAGACTTTTGTCTTTTTACGCGTTTTGGCACTAGTTTCCTGATTTCGTTTCTGTTATTCTATTCCACACAATTTTTGCTTAGATAGATCTGATTGTTAGGAGCCTGTGCAGACATAGAATTTGTTTCTCATTAACCTTGTATGGATAGAGTAAAAAACTATAATAGGAGAGAGATTTGCTAAAGGTAGAGCTGTGCGTTTATTGAACAACATGACCTGATATGCTAAGACATAATCCATACTCTATTATACTTTATTGAGGAAAGTAGAAAGCTTCATGCCAGAAATAATATCTATCAGGGAATCCAAATTCTGGAACCAATGTTTTAAAATCCGGACTGGAAGCTGATGCTGGATGAAAGCTCTAATACCGAAATTGATGCAGCACAATAGGGAAGATAACAAAATTGATGTAGGGTATTCCAAAATACCTCGAATAATTGCCCAATTAAGTGGCGGGAGCAAAATTTCTAGAATGGAATTTAAAATCCACACAACTAGCCACTATATTTTAGAAATCAGAGAATAGAATGATGAAACAAGGTTTAGGAGGAATTAGAATGAGACAAGAGAATAAAATAACCCAAAAGGGTATTTCTGTAATTTTGGACTGAAAGTTTGAAAATTTTAAAATTTTAAAATTCTTACTGTTATTTCTGACATGTAGACTCTAAAATCCAAATTTCATGGTATTGGAATAAGTTTTGCTAATTTAAATCATGAAATTTCAGAAACTAGAAGGTTATTTAATGGAGGTTTTAATAAAAACCAATAGGAAATCTTTAGGGGAAGAAGATGATAAGAAAGAATATGGGAAAAGAGAAAGAGAAGAAGAGACTAAGAGAGAAGGAGAAGAAGATAAGAGAGATACCTGGGAGAGAAGAGTTACGAGAGAGGGAGGGTGAGACGTACTCATGTGTGCACCTTAGTGTGTTACAACCCACATGGAGAGAAAGGGGAGCCTAGAAGATGACATCAACCCTTGGAGAGGAGAACATGACCACAACCACACCTTAGGAAACTATCCAATAATTCAATACAATTCTTAAAATTGTATTGAATTATGATGCATCAGAAGGGTAATTTGATTCATGAAGAGGGGCGCATGTAAATAGGCTTACAATCTTAAACAATTAGAAACTTCCAAAATATCCTAAATTTGCTAGCCAAGTTTTCTAAAACATTAAACTTTTTAAAAACTTATTTTCCAAAAAATTAAAACTATTAAAGGTGTGGGAATTAGTCGCTGTCAACTAGCACATTAATGGGCCCCACACTTAAGACTTATTAACCCAAAACACTATTTACGTCATTCATTGATATCCCTTTAATAATTTGGTCATAGCTTTCCCAAATCACCTTAGATTTATGCAATCTTGGTGTCGTTAGAAAGATAACTGAATAACCTATTCAATAACACCAAAATCAAGCCAAAAAGGCAAGTTTTGACCTTCAAAAACTTGGGCTAAAAGTAAGTTACTTGATTACTCTCTAAAAAGAACTCCAACAAAACCTTGGCACTATTGGTCTTATTACATGGACACATAAAATGTTGTACACCCCTTACAAGACCCTTATTAGCCCCACATAACATGCTAGCTTGAATCTGGCCCTCTTGTGAGCCGGCACATACATAAGTCTTGCTTGATTGTCCGCATCAAAAGTCGACCATGCTTTGGAGGCAGGTTAGGTCAATCCAATTGGGCATGCAAGGTGACTTGGGCTGACCCGCTATTTCAGCGTGCGTTATAAATATGATGGCTAAAATTCTGAAAATTATAAAAATTTGTAAATAAATATGTCCAGTAAGTATGGAGAAACCCTTTATACATTTTTTGTTATTCTTTTCCTTTTCTTCCTCCCACCTCTTCAACTACAGCATTCTTTCTCATGCCATCACCTTTATCATATATATGATTGCTAAAATACTGAAATTATGAAAACTTGTAAATAAATATAAGGCTAATATGAATGGAGAAACCATTGGTATCTTTTTTGTTATTATTTTTTCCTTCCACCACCCTCCCATCTTCACCTCTCTGATCATGGCTTTCTTTCTCAATTATTATTTTTTATTTGTGATTTTTTTGACAGATAGAGATTCATCAAAAAAGGTATTCACCGGGTAGGTGAACAATATAATAAACAAGATATACAAGGAGCAACAAAACAACCTACAAAACAGAATAAAACAACAAAGCCAAACAGACCAGAGCAGTACACACTATAATTCCATTACATCATCCTCCCCACCCCAATTTAGAATCACCTCTCCTCATCAAAGTCACTTCTAACTGCACACCACTAAAAGGCATATCATATATGGAAATAAATAAATATTTTTGTGATTTTGCTTTGTTCAGCAATGGGAAGATAAAGCCAGACAGAATTGAAAACAACATCAAAAGCGGTTATCCACCATCCAGAGATTAGATCCCTAAAGTATTTGGGAAGTTCCAAGACACCCCCAATTTGGATAAGAGAATAGTCCAAACAACATTTCAGGCCACTTAATAGTGGGCAAGTAAATGATTTACCGATTCTTCCTCCTTAGAGTTAGAGCACATGACACACCTATTAGCCAGGGCCCAACCTCTTTTTCTTCTTCTTCTTTTAATGTGATCCAGTGTGAAAATTTTGTCCAGAAAAGTGTTCCACATGAAGAAAGATACTTTCGAAGGAATGCCAGAAACCCAGATAGTTTTGAATAGAAATGGAAAAATTCCAAGCCTAGTCATTTAACCTGTTATTAGGCCTAACATATACGTCCATCTTCTAATCATTTAAATTTCTTCTTATACCTGGGCTCCATACTCCCGTTCCACTACTACCATCATAATACAATGCGGTAACACTCTGCTCATTTGTTGCTATGGAATAGATATATCTGAATTCTTCTTTTAGGCTCTGCTTGGTTGCTAGTAGAATGCAAGAAAGTGAAGTAAAGTTAATTGTATGAAAATGAGTAAAATAAAGTGAAGTAGAGTAGAGTGAAATTGTATTTTCCAACAACTGTTTGGTTGATTTAGAATACAGTAAGAAAGTAAA
>JAOXJP010228327.1:0-11143 GCA_025762735.1 Platanus orientalis | reverse complement strand
CCCACAATATGAACTGCAAGATTTTTTCAATATTTTCCAAGATTTTAAAGAGAAAAGAAAAGAAAAAAAGAGGCTTCCATTGCGTGTGCTTCAAGGTTTTTGAGTATTGCTTGAAAAGGGATAGTATTTCTTGAATGTGACAAAAACTTTCTTGATGGCACACCTTGTCATCCCTGGAAAACTATCCTATTCTTTTGAGCCAAATTCATAGGAAGGGCTTGATGTAACGTGAATGCAAAGGATCCTGCAGCAGGGATAAAGGTATTACATTCTTAAATTCTTCTAGTAAAGGAATGGGGATAGTCTAACTTCTCCACTTCTTTTGAATGCCTTCCAATTCCCAGGAGGTATGAAATCTTAATCAACAGAACTTTCTAAGAAAAGAGGCCTGCCAATTTATGCTTCCCCTTGTTTGATTTTAGCAATGTTACAAATTGACTTATCTTAGAAGATCCAGCCTTATTGCAGTTTCTGGAATCCAGCTCTTCTTAAAACTATTTGCAGTTTCTGCCAATTTATGCTTCCCCTTGGTAAAGTCTGTGGGTGTTGTACCACAGACGACCTGGGTTCAAAACCTGTCTTCACCTATAATTTACTTATCAAAAAAAGACATCTTCTAGTATTTGATGGCACTTTTAATGATGATACCAACTACTACATGGTGTTCCATTTAACCGATGATTTCCCATCTGTTATGCAGATTTTGCCACTTTTCAGCAAGTACAAAATGATTCACTTTAACAAAACGGATGCACGTTTGGCAAACAATGGGCTCCCTATTGAACTTCAAAAGCTTCGGTGCCATGTTAATTTCCAGGCTTTGAAATTCACTCCTCAGATTGAGGCCTTGGGGCACAAATTGGTTCAAATTCTTCAAGAGAAGGGATCTTTTGTGGCATTGCATCTGAGATATGAGATGGACATGCTGGCTTTCTCAGGTTGTACTCGTGGCTGCACCGGCGAAGAAGCAGAGGAGCTCAAGAAGATGAGGTTTGTTGTTCACCGTGTTTAAAAGACGACCCAAATTCTTTTGAGGGGAATGCTTAGCTCAGCATTGAGGATTAATGGATGTCCATCATTTTGACCTATGTTATGTTGGCATACTTTGTAGAGGGGTCAGTGCTCATCAGTCATTGGACATGCCTAAAAGATTTTCTTAACCACTTGAAAAGTAGAGGTTGGAATCTGGCCAACAGATGTGTCCTGTGCTCTAGGGACGAGTCAGTGGATCACCTCTTCCTCCATTGTTAGTGGGTTTGGGATATTTGGATCTTTTTCCTTTCTCGTCTTAAAATTGCTTGGGTCTTTCCTAACACGGTCTCTCATATTTTTTGGTTGGGGGGCTTTGGTTTGGGAGGCATTGCCGAGGTTATTTGGCATTTCCTTCTTGGGGCTATCTGCTGGGGTTTGGAAGGAGAGGAACAAACCTACTTTTGAGGATTTTAGTGTTTCCAGTGCTCATCTTTGTTTCCAGAGTTTCGAGCTTATTGGGGAATGGGTGGTTGCTATTACAAATTTTTGGGATTCGGATTGGGTTGATTTCTGGGATGGGAGGTTTTAGCCTTTGTTTTGGTGTGTTGGGTCTATTGGTTGGAGGGTCTATTGTTTTCTTCCTTTCTGTTGTTTCTTCTGTTTTCCCTTGTTTGGTTTGCTTCACTAGTTCTATTTTTTGGTTTTCTCAGTTTGTTCTGCTTTGTATCTTCTTTTTTTAATAAAGCTTTCGATCATTCTCAAAAAAGATATATATATATATATATATATATGGACGTCATTGTTCATAACAATCCTGATTGTAATTAGAAACAGTATAACGGATGATTGGGTGAATAAGATGATCCTGATTGGTCCAAGTATAGGGCTGCAAATTGGGCTGGGCTGAGGTCAGCTAAAGCCCAAGCCCAAACTCAGCTTGTTGTTAAAACATGGGCTTCAGGCTGGCCTTAACTTCAAAGCCCATGGACTGTTTAAGCTTATTAATAGATAAATATAAAAATATTTTTTATTCACAAAAAATTATATTTAATATATCTTTTACTGTAATTCAGGCCTGGCCTGGCCATTTGGGCTGAACTAAGGCCTGCCTGAACTCAGCCCAAAGTTTATGTTGGGCCGAAAACTTGAGCTAAATTCAGCCTAGTCTAAAATATAATGAGTGCAGCCCGTCTAAACTTCAGGCGGAACAGTTTGAGCTAGCCTGGCCCATTTGTAGCCCTATCAGAGTATTTCTCTTCCTTTTCAGAACTTTATTTCAGGGACATGCTAATGCCTAGGATATCTTTGATGATCCAAGGAGATATTACTTTTTGGAGATTCTGATGATTGAAAATGTGTTATTGTTGTTTCAATGACATTCTTTTTCCCAAAAAATGTTCTTATAGAATGATATCTCTTTTGATTATCAAATAGTGTCATTGGCAATAGCATTTCCCTTATTTTATTGCTCAAAATTATGATTGAAAATCAGGCTTGAAAGCATTCAGTACTTTTCATATTTTCATCAATCTGAATGTTTTGAAAATCTATCATTATAGTAGATCTGATGACTTGCATTTTTAGCTTGACCATTTGGGTACCATTGGGAAAGATGGAACCTGGTTTAGTTCATTTTCCATTAACTTTTGTTGTGCATCATTTAGGTATGCATACCCCTGGTGGAGAGAGAAAGAGATAGTGTCTGAAGAGAGGAGATCACAAGGTTTGTGCCCTCTTACACCAGAGGAGGCGGCATTAGTTTTACAAGCATTAGACTTTCCAAAGGACATTCAGATTTATATTGCCTCTGGTGAGATATATGGCAGCAAACGGAGGCTTGCAGCATTAAGAGCTGCATTTCCACGGGTGGTGAGTCTGTTACCGCCCTGCATGTTATTTGACCTTTTTAATTCTTTTAAGGCACCAACTCATGGACGTGGTCATTTTTCTGACTGCTTGCAAAACCTGTTTCCTTTGGCCAGAAAATTATTGGTAAAGGATGCCCCCCCCCCCCCCCCCTTTTGGGATATAAACTATGCAAACTGTTGGCCTGATCATATGATCCTACCCATAAAATCTACCACACTTTTTTCAAATGTTGGGAAGGAATAAGGAGGAAAATCAAGAAAAATGATATTCATAAAGAAAACTGATCAAGAGAAATAACTACAGATCAGATGCTTAGGATTATTCCACTATTATATGTTTGGCCTCTAAGCACCACCTCAGTGAGACTCATCAAATGGTTGGTCCCGACTCCATGTGTGTGCATCTAAAGTATCTTCTTCTCATCCTATACTCCTAAATTGAGTGTACCACATACAATATCGTGCTTGCATTTTTACTCCTTCCATAATTCATGGCAGAATGTTGATGTTTCTAACCTTAAATTTGGACCAACAATAATTTCAGGTCAAAAAGGAGATGCTGCTTGATCCAAAGGATCTGCAGCAATTCCAGAACCACTCGTCTCAAATGGCAGCCCTGGATTTTATGGTTTCAGTTGCCAGTGACATATTCATTCCCACTTATGATGGAAACATGGCAAAACTCGTTGAAGGTCACCGCAGGTTAGTTTTGATGTGCTTGGTTTCTTATTCATATATTATATGTTTTGCATAGGTTTAAGCTTGGAGCTGCTGTTATAAAACATGCTTGTGACTTACTGACGAACCACAGTAATCATGCCACACATTTGGGCTGTGTTGTGTTCCCAAGGTGCTGACACTTCAGAGCAACACGAAGTGCAGTTGAGATATTTCACTTTGATATCTTTAGCACAAACACCTTGTTAAGCTCAGGCATGCCATCTGATTCACCTTAAAGTTATTTTACTGCAGAACATGGCAAAATTAGTCTGAGGTCATCACTGATTAGTGACTAGTGTTCTTGGTTACTTTTCATTTTGTACTTTCATGCATGCATCTAATCTTTATGCTACTGAGGTAGTTGAATTTGTACCCCAGTTGGAGAATACTTTTTCCTCAATTACAAGGATGTGATCCGAATTTATTTTACTTGTGGAGCTCAAAAGAGTGTTTGGAACTGATCATTTGTGCAGGTATCATGGGTTCGGGAAAACCATCTTACTAAATCGAAAAAGGCTTGTAGAGCTGCTTGATTTGCATCAAAATAGGACACTCTCATGGGATGAGTTTGCTGTTGCTGTTCGGCTGGTGCATGAGAAAAGGGTGGGACAGCCAGCTCGCAGGAAGGCTGTTGCCGACAAGCCCAAGGAGGAAGATTATTTTTATTCAAACCCTCAAGAGTGTCTTTGAGAGAATAATTTTGACAGAATGAATTGCGATGGATTGCTAGGCCCTGGTAACTCAAATGCTCCATTGAGGAAGGCAAGTAAACCTAAGGCCCTGAGGTTGTGAATTCCCCTATCCTTCTCCGAGCTAATAGGATGCAAACCTGGAATCGTGGTTATGTCAAGCCATCCATTAACAACGGTGTATGCCATACTCAACCACCCATTTAAGTTATGGAAAGAAAGAAAGCTAATATTGTCCTTTAACCCCACCAAGTCTTGGCGGTCTTGTCATTCTTTTGTTAATATGTTATTTGTTATTTCTCTGGTTTATTTGTTTGGCTCGATGTATTTACTGTGATTAAAAATTATCTTCCTTGATTTGAGAAATAGTCTAAATACTATGGCACATTCCTGGTGAACTTTACCTGTTGGAAGACTCTCATTGACTGCTTCATTTTTCACCTCAAAGATACAGTCCAGAAAAAAGAAAGAAAGAAACAATTTGTTTTACAATGACACAGAAATTATGAATTATAATGTTGGTTTCATATGGGGGAACCATTTAGGCCAAAAATTGTTTCCAAGTATCAATTTCTTTCTTGACCTACCATTGCATTGGTAAGAGACTGTTCAATGATGAGGCATGACCGGCAGTGAAACACTGAGCAGAACCTTCTTTATGAACACATCCCTTAACGAATGCTGACCACCACACCCTGTCAGGGGTGGACGCATCAGCGTTGAAAAGTGTTTCACTTTTGTGGGGGCGCATATTCACTTTTCAGCGTTGATGTGCCTGCCACCTGACAAGGAGCAGCTTTAAGGTGAGCATTTTTTATCCATTCACAACCTATATTTATTTTTCTACTTTTTCAGATTTGCAATGTTTTAAATCTAAGAGGAAAAGTCAAGATTCTACAGTCACAATTTATGGACAGTAACCAACGTTACGGGTAATATTCCTTTTAGCGATAGTATTCCAACATTGGCTCCCAGAAAATGATTTCCCCTTGTTTTCCAACCATCCCAAATTCTCTCTTTGTTTTTTGGTAAAACCATCCCAAGTTCTCTGTGAGCCTCCTTTCTTGGTATAAATAGAACCCTTCCAGCTCCAGCATCCTTGAAAAGTCCCATCAGTCTCTCCAACACTTTTGCTCTTGCAGCTTTTATCCCAACTCTATTTCAAGCATTGGGTTCAGGTTCCTTCCCATAGCTTTTCACCCTGCGAACTCATTTGCAAATCTGTTACACCACAAACTTTTTTTGAGAAACCTGATTTCTACTTATGTTCATCGACTTTTTCCACTAATAAATCTTAGCCCCACAAATATACAATTTTAGTTTTCAATAATGGAAACAAAAAAAAACCAATTCGTCTTCAAAATTATTACATTTTGAGGGTGCAATAGAAGTTTGGCAGATTGGCAAGCCAATGTGAGCTTTGAACTCATTTGAAGAGTCTTTAACTATTATATAAATAAATGGGACCATTCACAAACATGAATCAGTTGATGTGTCCTAGCCAAGGGGGACTGATATCCTCTGCGCCGGCCCCCTTGTGCGACGTCAAGGGCCGAGACACAAGGGCAACATCCATTCACTTTTTGAGGATGTCACATCACCCCCAAAAAGTGAATGGACCCCCCCCCCTTGTGTCTCATCCTTCGGGCGTCGCACAAGGGGGCCAGTGCAGGGGGGCAGTGCAGAGGATATCGCTCCAGCCAAGCTTGCATGAATGTGGACATATTTGTTGGAGTCTGACTTGTCACTTGTCGAGGAGTCTGACTTGGCAAGTTGCACAAAACTGGACTAGGGGGGAATCCTGCAAAAAAGTAAATATAATAAAACAATGGGATCTTATGAATTGTATAGACGAAGGCATAAAGAAATGCAAGTATGTTTGTAACAACATATTCATCATATAAAGGTATCTGATGTGTCAACCATATAAGTGAGAAGCCTTTAGGTTTACAATAAAATCGGGTGATCATATCTCTCGTAAATGGTTAACAACAAATGGAAATCATGTGATTAATGAGATAAATAATCTACATGATCATAAAGCTGTGAATGAAAGTGCAATGGCATCTAACTCCTCTGTGGTGGAAGGTTTGGCGGTTAGGACCGCACTTATTACGGCCCACAATGCTGCCTTTAAATCGGTGATTTTTTAAGGGGATTCTTTGGAAATCACTTCCATCTTCTCTGATCCCTCGTTTGTCCCCCCTGAGTATTTCGGGTTGGATTTCGGACTGTAGAACCCTTATGATATCTTTTGACTATTTGATGTGTAAACATGTAACCCGTAAGTACAATGGAGCCGCTCATGTCTTGGCCAAGATGGACCTCTCTTCTGGTAGGCTTGAGTTAGGGGTGTCAATAAGCCGAGCTTTGCCTCGGCTCGGGCTCATCACATGAAGGCCAGGCTCATGCTTGTGATGAGCCTGAGTTGCCGAACTCAGGCTTGGCTTAGGCTTGTGAAGATAAGCTCAGATTCATCTGGGCTTGGCTCACCTGAAAAAAAAAGAAAAAGAAAAAGAGGCCAACATCCTAATGGTCTATTAGTTTAATTTGTTTTATTTGAATAGTACTATATACAATTTTATTATAAAATTATTATCTAAACCCAGCTCTTAACGAGCCGAGTTTCTAGCGAGTTGAGCTTAGTGAAGCTCAGCTAAGGATCACCTAATAAACAAGCTTAAATCAAAGCTCAGGCTCAGCTCACCAAGCTTAAAACAAGGCTCAGGCTCGGCTCTTTGACAGCCCTAGTTTGTGTCGTGGGATGCTGCTCCTCCATGTTGGTTGGAGATCGCTCTTGAGTCAGACAAGAATCCTCAGTCTGTTTGTCCTTGATGATTTTAATATCATATTTCTCTTACCAAGAAACAAGTCTTGTCAAGGCACACATAATTCTATCAATGTGATGCAGGCCGCATTTTCATATGCATGTGGTTGGTTTGAAGGTCCAGCTCATTGGTTGATCCATGTATGCTTTAGTAGAGTTTGGTGGAGTTATAAAAGAAATTGTAGTTTTTGTTGCTTTTCTAGATTTTCTTGAAAAATAAGTTACTTCAATGGGTTGTTGAATGACAGAGTTAGCTACGGAATGGATACTTTAGTTGGAAAAAAAGGATTTTGTTTTTTGGATGAGTAAACGTTAGTGGTTAATGCATTAGTAGGTGAAGATGGGTTTTAAACCCAGCTTGTTATATGACACCCAGACTTTACCAACTTAACAAGCTGGCATCTTCAAAACAAATTTTGATTGCCAAAACTTCAACATGAGTAAAAATAAAAAAAGTGAAACTAGTTATGGGAAAGACGTGTTTTTTCTTTTTCTTTTTCTTTCAAGCATTAAATGCTTAGTTAGTGGGTTTGTAGGTGGACTTCCCCTCCATTCTCTTATACTATATAAGGGTTTCATATATTATGTAAAAAGAATATAATAGAATTTTATATAAAAGAAAATTAAGCTTTTTAGATTTTTGTGTTAAGGAATACACCAATATTTAGTTTGGTCATTTTTTATACTCTAGAACGATTAGGTCTTTTGTGGTGTTCCCTTCAAAATAAACTACTTTTGATCACCAACAATGATTGGATAAGGTTTATGTTGAGTATATTGTTAATTCTATGCCAAAATGGTGTATGTAGTTGAGCTTGTAGTAAGACTCATGGTTTGTAATGTAATATTATGTTGAGTTTGTAAGTCTTAGTCCAAGCTTAAATTTAAAGTTGAGTCACATGGAAGACTGGAGATGGATCTACTAAAGAAAGAGATGAGAGCTTCACAAGATTATCAAGAGGAGTCTCAAGAGCAAGGTTACAAGCTTCAACAAGTCATTATTCAGAGCCACATAACTATATAAAGGTAAAATAAAAGGTAAGGTGTGTAGGTGTGAGTGTATTTGACCAAACCAACCTAAGTGTATTAGAAGACCACCCGTGGACTTAGAAAGGTAAACTCATTCATTAATTGGTTTAAAATATGTTAAAATTGCAAAAATATGTTTAAGATGTCATATGAGGGTTTTCGGGGTTACTTGTCAGAAGTGTTGGAATGATCCAAATACTTTCGGGATCAAGCCCAAGGTGTTTGAGCACCTTTCTAGTTTTTTTGGTTTTCAAGATTGATTCTAAAAATTGTAGGATTGATCTTAGAAACCCTAGATCGATCCTAAAATATATATTCCTTGGTTTTTCTTAGGCTAGCACCCATGATCAATCCTAGCTTTTCCAAGATCGATCCTAGGTCCTAGAAAACAAATTTTCACTCAAAATCTTGAGCAAAAACCTTTCAAAATCAGGGGATTTTTTTACTGTTAAACTCCCAATCAATTAGTGTTTTTTAACCCTCTTTAAAAGTGGACCTAACCCTAGAAAGAACTAAGTCTTAAACATTAAATATCATTTGATATTGTTATTTCTCATAGAAAAACAATTAGAGTTTGTGTTAATGCAAAAAAAGGCAAGTGCTCTCCTTTATTTACCGATTATGTGAGTTTACCCACAATATTTTAAACGTGATTGGAATACAAAACTAAAGAGAAACGTGCATTAGGGTTTCAAACCTTCAAACCCTCCAAAAGCTCCATGAGATAGAGTCAAAATACATGAAGTAACTTTATATTTAGCTTTATATCTTTGAAAATATTAAGCTAGATTGTTGAATCTAATTATTTAGAGCTTTATTGATTATGGTAACCATAGTAATATCAGCCTAATTAGAGGCAACCACATTTATACTATGATTCCTCATGTACATTAAGTATAAAGGAATAATCTTTGAACATGATGTTATATCTCATTTAGTAAAGATTAATTAACTGTTGTGACCATATTAACATCAGCCTAATTAGCAGCATTCATATTCAAATTGAAATTCCTCACTTCCATAAAATTTAGATGAATAATTACTGTGCTTACAATAGTAAAACAAGCCTATTGATCATTTGGGAATTTTAATTCTTATCTCTATAAATTTTCATTTACTTGATTGTGTTTTTGTTAGAGCCACTAAAGATAGAGTATCTTCATCGGAGACACTGGAGGTCTGATAGCACTTGCTAGAACCACCAAGTGTGGATTATTAGGGACCGGAGTTCACTTATTTTGAATTGTTTTGTTGGGTTTCTTAATTTTCTTATAATAGTGTAAAGACTCTTAATAAAAATTAAGTAAGCTCGGAGAAGAGCTTTTGGACAACAGACATAGGCTTGGATTTGACCGAACCATTATAAATATTGTCTTATGTGTGGTTATGCATTTATCTCTTGTGGTTGAATTACATTGCTTAGTTTCGTTGGATTAATTTAACTTGCAAAGATGATGATATTACAAGACACCTTACTACACCAAGTGGGTCACAACAAAATAGTGTAGTTGTAAGGATGAACATGACACTTCTTGAGAGGGCAAGGTGCATGAGGTTGCAAGTAGATTTACCGAAAACTTTTTGTACTGAAGCAATTGACATGACATGTTTTATTATCAACAGATCACTATCAAATGCGATTGACTTCAAAATCCCAGAAGAGGTTTGGACACGTAAAATAGTTGATTATTCCATTTTTAAAATATTTGACTGTCCATCCTATGTTCATGTGTAAGAGCAACAACAGTATAAATTAGATCCAAAGTTAATGAAATGTATATTCATTGGATATGAAAAAATGGTAAAAGACTACAAACTTTGAGATCCAATTGTGCATAGGAAAGTCATCAACAGGGGTGTTGTGTTTGATAAAGAGTCTATAGTGAAAGGATATATAGATGAAGGAAATCAGCTTATGGATTCTTATGTTAGTGAAAATTCAGTCCAGGTGGAGCTAGAAGATACAACGTGGTCAAGGAAGGTAGAGAATATGGTAGAATCTTCTTAGTGAAAGTCTTTTAACAAAATGGTACAACAGCAGAAACAACAGCAAAATCTTTTTACATGAATGGACAAAAGAACTCATAAGGCATCAGACAGATATGGTTTTGAAGATATAGTAGCATTTGCATTAGTTGTTGGTAATCAAGACAGTGCAGCCGACATAATAACAAAACCGATTACTACGGAAAAGTTCAAGCATTGCTTGGATTTAACCAATCTAATTCATTGTTAAAAATTGGTGGAACCACCCTTACCAAGTGGAGTGGGACATTTCAAGCAAAGAAAGTACTCTACATCATATATTGGTGCAGTACTAAAAAGTTGTATTGTACTATGATACAGAACAAAAACAATCACAAGTGATCTTCTAAGAGGTTGAAAAATAAAACCAAAGGGGAGATTTTTTTTTTTGTTTTGTATTTGCGTTTTCAGCCACAACCATTAAATCTCATAAGATCTAATTGTTAAGACTTGTCAACTCATGGTGATTGCTATAGGTTTCCGCTACAAACATCCCAACTCCATGTGCTTCAAATTTGATGTGCCTCAGATTTGGTGTGACCCCTTAATGAACGACTAAGGTCCACCCTGCATGAGGGGTGAACACATCAGTGGTGAAAAAGTGATTTACATTTTTCTGGGGGTGTTTTTTACTTTTCAGTGCTGATGTATCTGCCCCCGATGCAGACCGGACCTTAGTTGTTCATTAAGAGATTGTACCAAATCCTTGGGGGATTCCATGGCTTGGCCTCCAAGCAAGAATTTTGCCATAAGTGAATCGATTGTGGCGCACGTGAATCCACGTGATCTGGAACCAAAGTTTCGGTAGGTATTAATCGAAAGCGATCCCAAACCTTAGGTGTGAACAAACACACATACTTTCTCTCTACAAGTGAGTCAATACCGGCGTTTTTATTAAATGCATAAAGTTCATTTCTTCATCTCATTTAAAAAAAAAAAAAAAAACAAATAAAATCAGTGGCTAAAATTATATTAAGACAAATCAGTTATAAAAATGTAACTTTTAATAAATT
>JAOXJP010228326.1:0-11143 GCA_025762735.1 Platanus orientalis | reverse complement strand
GTCCATGAAGGCGAGGTATAAGGGTGATGTTGAGGATATGTTTGATGTAGATTTTGTTTCATCAGACAACGAAGAACAAATTTCAAGTTACAATCTTCTTAAGCACTTGAAAGAAAACCTAGATGGAGAAAAGAGTTCCTCCAGTGGCAGTAAGCCAGAGCCAAATACTTCTTGTATGGCTACAATCACGTTCATATATGAAGATTTGCAATTTGGTTCTTGCCCACACAACAGGCCCTTGTATGTTAATAGTACATGCTTGAACACAAAATTCGATGCATCCTTATTGATTGTGGATCTGCGGTCAACCTTGTGCCAATTCGTACAATGAGGCAAATATGCATTTCCATAGATGAGTTGGCTTTGAGAAAGTTAATGATTTAAGGCTTCAACCATGGTGGACAATGAGCAATCGGTATAATCTGGCTTAAACTCACCATTGGAGACTTGGAGTCAACCACACTTTTTCATGTGATTTATTGCAAAATGTCATATCATCTTCTCTTTGGTCACCAGTGGTTACATGAAACATGGATGGTTCCTTCCACTTTGCACTAATGCTTTAAATATTATCAAGATGGAGTGTAGAAGCGGGTTGTGACTGAAAGTCAACCATTCACTAAGGTCAAAACATATTTCGCAAATGCAAAATTTTACTTAGAGGATGAAGTGATTCTAGAGGCATTACCCGTATCGGTCACTGTTTTTAGTAAAACTCATGAAGGAAAAAAAGTTCAAAACCTTGCAAGTGAGTCATTCCCTACTGAAAAACATCAAGGGGATAAATTTTTTTTGTAAGTCTGCACCAAAGGTAACACTTCCTACATAAAGGTAACTCCATTACTGTGTTACATGCCAAAGTCGAGATGAAATGAGGGAGATTCATTATTTAAGGAAATAACCAATAAAGGAAAATCTCATCTTTCAAGAGCTAACCTTGAGACATTGCAAAAAGACTTAGTTCTTCTAGCCCATGTCATTTCAAATACAATGGTCTCTAAACCATCTCTTGAAGGGTTTGTAAAGGCATTCACATCATCACCCACTACATTGTACGCTGACAAGTGAAATTCTTCCACAACTAAGTGATAGCCAGATGGGTGATATGATCCCATTGTCTGCAAGTTTTTTGAGAAGGACAGATACGAAAAAGGAGAACCGCGATAATTGGTTGAGCTTTTCTCCTGCATAAATTGGAGATGTAATGCATGGATTGGTTGCAATACAATGCAAGTTGTAAATGACAGGAGAGAAAGTGATCCCATCTAGAGTTGGTATTAGATTTAATTCTCCCGAGCTTGTCCCCATTTTAGAAAAAAGAAAGCATCCACTCATCGCATTACTATTAAGGTTGTTAATAAACCAAAAGAAAAGAAGTCAGGGCCATCATGTTCTTTTGCTTTTAATCGGATCCGTGAGTCAACTTTACTTGCCTTAGTATTTGATCGATTAGGGGGCAAATGGCTATGTCTAATCAGAAAACTTGGCCATGCAAAAGGTCTGCATTCTCATGCCTTGGTTCACAGTCTTGCAATGCTAAACCAAAAAGAGGCATTCAAGGATTGTATCGGTAAGAGATAAATCTGGATGTGCTTAAAAGGTGTGATGAACCAAGAAGTTCAATCCCTTCTTGCATGAAATAGAGAATGAAGTTAGAAGTATCTCTAGGTAAAACTTTGATTGTTAAGCAACACATTGTTGTTTTCACCAATCAACCAAGCCAAAATCTCAACGGTGAGAAGGAACATATGCAAGATCGGGATTCTGACAACCAGTAGGGAGAATCTAAAGACATTGCTTCAATCAATCGTATTACAGTCCAAGTGGTCAAAGAATCTTCTTTGGATGATGAACTTGAGGATGCTTCTGTAGTCTTCGAAGAAGGGGGGCAAGCAACTGTTGATGAACTCAAGGAGTTAAACCTTTGCACTGAAGAAGATCCTTGACCCACTTACATAAGTTCTTCATTAAGTCTAGAAAAATAAATGTCATACCTCAAATTGCTCTAGGAGTACAAAGATGTCTTCGCTTGGAGTTACAAAGAAATGACTAGACTTGATCCCAAGGTTGAGAATTTGTTTGGAACTACAATAAAATACTTCCAAAGTGATGGTGCCTTAGAATTGACAAAATGAGATTTTTAATCTTTTTTAGATGATTGTGGCATAGTATATTGTCTTTGTTGCCCTCATATACCAGAACAAAATGACATTAAAGAAAGAAAGCACATGCATGTTACTAAGATGGACACTACCTTAATGTTTCAGTCTTCAATGCTAAAATGTTTTTGGTTGGAAGCTTTCACTAGTGCGGTATATCTTATTAATTGGCTAATTACCCTTGTCTTGATGGAAAATCACCTCATGAATTGCTTTTCTAGTCTATGTCCAATTACTCTATATTTAAAGTCTTTGGATGTTGTGCTTTCCACACTTGGGTGCATATAAAAAGAATAAACTCAGTCCTAAGTCGATTCCATGTATCTTTCTTGGCTAGAGTGAAATAAAAAAGGAGTAACGGTGCTTCAAATCGAAATTAGGACAAATCTATGTTTTCCGTCATGTTGTATTCAATGAGGAAATCTTTTCATTTTCTATGTCACAAGTCTATTCATTCATCAGTTCTTCTCAAGCTCCATCAACTGCCACATTGCCAATTCCCACACCCACTTCAACACTTGAACCTCGACTTGATACTAATGATGTTGCCCCAATTCCAACCACTTTGCTAAGTAATAATAATGTTGCATCCTCTTCCCAATAAAATTCTTAAATTCCATCTCCTCCACCTCCTCCACCATTACCCACAACTGTTTCTTCATCTTAGCATCACATGGTCACTCGCCATCAAGATGGCACTCAAGACCTTTATGAATCTCTCTACTAACCATCATATTTCCATTGCCTTTGCCTCTCTTCTTCACTCTGCCACTGAACTAACCGCCTATAAACAAGTGACACCCAACTCTAGATGGATTGAAGCGATGCATAAAGAGTATATTGCTATATTGCTTTATTGCAAACTGATACATGATCACTTGTTCCTTAACATCCTGCCATGAATGTTGTTAGTTATCATTGGTTCTATCGGATCAAGCAATGAAGTGATGCTATTGTAAACCACTATAAAGCATGTCTTATAGCC
Organism: Platanus orientalis; assembly: GCA_025762735.1. NCBI lineage: Eukaryota > Viridiplantae > Streptophyta > Magnoliopsida > Proteales > Platanaceae > Platanus > Platanus orientalis. The sequence continues at coordinate 7,999 of JAOXJP010228326.1, read as the reverse complement.
AAGGGATTTCAGCAACAACCTGAAGTTGATTTTTTTGATACATTCAGTCCTGTTGTGAAACTTGCAACTATTTGTATTGTCCTTGCTATTGTCGTCTCTCATGGTTGGTCAATAAAGCAATTGGATGTAAAAAAGCATTATTACACAACCTTTTAAAAGAAGAGGTATTTATGGAACAATCCCCAGGCTTTGTTTATCTTGCGTGACCTCATCACGTGTGCCATCTCAAAAAGGCTATTTATGGTCTCAAACAAGCACCACGTGCTTAGTTTCAACACTTCTGTGGTTTTCTATTACAACTTGGGTTTTGACAAAGCCTTGCTGATACTTCCATATTTGTTTTACACACCTCTATGGAAATCAAAGTCCTCCTATTTTATGTAGATGATATTGTGATAGCCAGTGACAACCACAATCTTCTCTCTGAGTTGATTCGATGTATTGGTGAACAATTTGCTATGAAGGACCTTGGAGATTTCAATTATTATTATTATTATTTTTGGAATTGAAGTACAACATACTGCTTCTTCATTAGTTTCACACTCATATGCTTGGCAACAAACTTTGCTCTACACCTATTGTTATGGGTTCTAAAATGTCAACCTCAAAGGGTGATCCATTGTCTAATCCTCATGAATATCGTTGTATAGTTGGAGCACTTCGATATCTCACATTGACTTGACCCGATATCAGCTATGTTGGTAATCAAGTTTGTCAATTTATGCATGCCCCAACGATTGTTCATGATTAAGCTATGAAATGCATTTTGCGTTATGTAAAAGGCACCTTGGGTTTTGGCCTCAAACTGATCTCTGTACCATTATCCCTCATGGAAACTTATTTTGATGGTGACTGGGCTAGCTATCTAAACAACTGATGATCCATCACTGGCTTGTGTTTATCTTGGTGGTAATATTTTATCATTGGGTTCTAAGAAACAACAAACAATTGCATGCTTGAGTACTGAAGTTGAATATAAAACCTTACCAGTAATGTTGAATGTATTATATGAATGTGATGGTAATACCTTGTGAGTGTGTTGCCATAGTTAAGTGATGAATGTATTATAGGTAGATAATTAATTCTCTTCCTTGTATTATAGGTATGTGATTGATTGTCTTTCCCTATATTGCTCAATTTACACATATGTAATATTGCTATGCCATCTATACCAATAATTATATTATAAATACTATCCCTATAGGCCCATTTGGGTCATGCCATTCTCTCCAAAATACTATTGATCTTCAATGCATTCTATAACTAATCAGTATCTGCCACAATGTCTAGAAAAGAAAAAATCTTAGTCCATTAGACTAATTTTCAAAATTCTCATTTCAAAGCCCATTTTGAGAGAGAGGTCTTGCCAAATACCAATGCATATAATGAATCTTTCAAAAAAAAAAAAAAAACCCAATTCACCAAATAGCTTATCAAAATTTGTAATTCGACCTTTTTCATAGGGGACTATTACCATCCTTGATAATTAAGGAGTGTGAGTTTTTCATAGAAGGAAACATGGTTCTCTTTCTCACAGGGGGTGTGGGCCCCTGAAAAAGATGTTCTGTCCAGGATTTGGTGTCTAGGATTGTCATGCCCTCGAACCCGAACTCGAATCTTGTTCGTATGCACCCTAGATTCAGAGTCATGGTATTCATAGACCACTCGATCCATATTCCTTTCATAACATGTGCATCCATATACTCGTATCATATAGGGTTGCACATTCATATCATTGTATCATAGTCTTATAAACCATTACATTTAACAACATGCGGAAGCATGAAACATTACATTAGCTCATGCCCTTCCATTGACATAAGCCCCTCATCATTAATCCATAACTTTTGATTCATAGCTTTTACCTTTAGCGGAAACATATTTCATTTATAACCTATATTCATAGAGATTTCCATTCAAAATGGTAAAGTGTAGCGGAAACGTAAATTTATCTACCCAAAAGTAAAGTGACTATGAGCATAATAGAGAAGTGCCCATAATCACATAATATCTATACGAGTCAACTAGCAATAGGTTCAATCTATTACATTAGATCCAATCAAACTGAAATTATTACATTTTCCAAGTAATGTCTCATATAGAAAATATAATAAAAGAAACATCTCTCCAACCGAATCCGTTATGTCTCAACATCGACTTTATCACTCCATCGTCTCATTCAAACCTGTGCCAATTGGGGTGAACTTGACAAGCTTAATAAGTACAAATGCAGATCAAGTCCAAGTGATAAAAGAGAAGGCTTGCATATAGGCTTCTTTAACGTAACATAAACATGGATAGCAATATGAGCTCAACAATAGTAAGTAATAACATATGAGTCCATAGGTACATTTGAATAAATAACATAAATATAATCAATACCATGGACAATAAAGGAGTACATGCTACAATGTAATGATAAGTGTAGCACCATTCATTGTCAGAGTTAGTCAATATCACTTTTTCATAATCATATTCATATCTCTTTTCAATAGTTAGCTCATTTATCATTAGGATTCAATACTTTCATATCACGTGGTTCGTTTACATATATATTTGATCAATTGTTTTATCGATAGTTCATATCACTTGTCAATAGATTTCAAAGATTCAATCATTATTCTCTATTATGGTGATCCAATAGGAGGTCCTGGAACTATATTCAATAAAGTTCAGTAGGTTTAATTAGTTCAATCTAAATAAGAGACAAGATTCAAATCAATATCAATAGTTTTCATTGTAGTGAACCAATGGTAGGTCCTGAAAAAATATTCAATGGTTCAATGGTTTAAAGTTCAATAAAATTTTTCCTTGTTTTGATTAGGGTTAGGTCCCTCTTTTGTTTAGACCCGAGGTTAAGTCCCTCTCTTATTTAGACCCAAGGTTAGGTCATCAAAATACATAATTCTACTTGGCTTAGACCCAAAACTTGGTCCCTCCCTTGTTTAGACCCAAGATTAAGTCCCTCCCTTGTTTAGACCTAAGGTTAAGGCATCGAATTTTGTTCAAAGGTTCAGTGGTTAAATTAAGCCCAAGGGGGTTCAATAATTCAATGGTTCAATAAAGTCCAAAGAGGGTTCAATAATTCAAGGGTTCAATAACATTTCAAAGTTCAATAACAATAGAGACATATCAATGGTATCAATAGTCAATAAGGGTTCTCATGACATGCAAAAGAAGGCTTCATGGTTTAATGAGTTCTGATCGTGATACATTCACATTTTTTATTCAATTATTTATATTTCATTCATATAGATCACATATGATCACCCTTTCAAGTAGATTTCAATAATTAATAGTTCTTATGATCTTTTATATCATGAGATCCTTACTTTGTTTAAAGGAATCGATAATGCTGATCATTGGTTCATTTTCATAGTCAAAATGTGGAATTGAATGATCAATCATACTTAATTTTAGCCAATAACATTTTTTTTTCATGTTTAATTTCATGTTAGTTCAAAGGGATTCACATGTCTTATGATAATTCACTAAGATTCACTTAGATTAATCATATCATGTTCCATAATAGGAAATTTCATAGGGATTCTTATTAATTCGATCTTAGATCCATGTCAATTATATATCTAACATATGGATTTCAAAGGAAACATCATGAATCTATTAATAGCAAGTAACATGAGATTAAAACATACATAGGTTCAGATTTTCAAATAATTCATATAAGATTTCAATAGATTAGCATGTATTCATCAAAGGAAACTTAGCAAAAGTGGTGGAAATAACATCCAATTTACATGAGATTCACTTACAATCGTATAGTCATCAATTTAGAGCATAACTCTCATGGTTTCCAATAAAAATAGCTCAACAATGGGATTCACCGTCAATTCACAAAGATGAAACAAATAATGAAATGACATTAGTATGGAAGAGTACTTACTATCCTTAGGTTTGTGGATGAGACCCTCAACCACTCTCATGGATTCATACAATTGATAGGTTCAAATAATGGGAATTCTATAGTAAAGGATCAATGCATAGAATCCGAGATATAGAATGATACATAGATGGCAAAAGTGCAAGCAAATGACATAGATTTGCAAAGGTACTTACAATCTTCTTCAAAGCCTTTAAAACCTTGATCAATTCTCCTTCAATGGTCACCTTTTGCAATTAATGGTATAGATTCAATGAGAAATCACATAGGAATAAGAATCTAAGATCTAATTCTCTAAAATTTTATTATACAAGTCTAGATATAGGTGATTTGGAGCTTACCGTGCTTGGGTAAACTCCTTTCCTCTTAATTCCTTCTCCTTAGTTTCTTAAGTGTATTTTAACCCAAATTAGGTTAAAGTGAGGTAATATACTTGTCCTAGTACGAGATTGTCCATTCTAGAAAGATTCCATGCGAATTTGAGCTTGGCGAGCTCTTGAAGTACCCCATCGCGATCGCTCGCCTGTCCTTGCGAGTGGTAGGTGCAATCGTTCGCATGATTAGTTGAGTGCTCGGCCTAAGATTTCCCAAAAATAGGTTTTTGGACTTTTGTCTGTGATGGCTCGCCTCACCTAGCAAGTGCTCGAGGTACCACACCGCGAGCGCTCATCTAGGGCACGAGCGATCAGGGTGGTGCAAGTTTTTGTGATTTGGGTCTTTTAAGCCCTCTAAGCCCCTTTTTAGTTTGTGCATGCCCATGGACATGCACCCAAGGTTGCCTAGGGTCTTCTAAGGACTTTGGGTTAGATCTATTCGTCACATGAACCAGTTTTACCTCATCTACACAACATGATGCAAGTGTGGGGTGTTACAAGGATGGTGTCTAGGACACCAGGGGACGTCATATGGAATAAAATGCATATTCCACATTCAAAAAATGCATCACATACCCATTTTATTCTGTATGACATCCTCGGGTGTCCTGGACACCATCCTAGAGACCAAATTCTAGATAGAACATCATTTTTTGTGGGTCCCACACAAATAATGCATGGGGCCCACACCCCCTGTGAGAGGGAGAACCCTACTCCCGGTGCAGAGGATCAGGGCCCCGACAATTAAAGGTAACGAATATGATCCTCACATTCTCAAATCATTCTGACGGTTATGATTGAAACCAAATGATTACATCCGTCAAATCAAGTGAGACTATATTGTACTTCCAATACATGTGCGCACAACCATCCCAAGAATCTCTTCAAAATATCATAAGATTTTGGGACCAAAATACCTTGGCCTTTGTGAGAAATTTTCCCTCCATTTCGCTAAGGCTTTGTCTTTTTGCAAAGATTTTGATAGAAACCGGAAGAAAGTGTCAAAAAATAAAATTTTGTCCTCACAGACAATTGTAAGTGTAGGAGATCCTTTTTTTCAATTGTGAAACATAACTTTTTCAAAAAAAAAAAAAAAATTATTATTTTCACACATTTTCTATCAAAATATTTGCAAACAGACATTGCCGTATTGCTCCTAAACAATTAAATACCCGATTCAAAGCAAAGAGGATTGTGTTGTTCGCTCCCCTTCTATCAACTAAAGAGGGTAAAGAACCCTTCATGTCACAGTCTCGCTCGTTCTCTGTTAGCGTTCAAGCATTTAGAAAATAATGTCTTTCTCTCGAGACAAAGAAGAGGTACGGAAGATTGAAGAAAGAAGAACGTCAAGGAGGGGGAGCTACAGGTAAGCCTGCATTTGTAGAGTATTTTTATTTATTTCTCTTTTCTTTGTTTAGTTTTAATTGTTGTTTTAGTGAAAGGGACGTTGCTGCTAGAGGTTCATGGGCGTTCGGGTTTTTCCTTGTTCTTGGATGATAATGCTGAAATCATATAGAATTATTTATTATTTTATTTATTTTATTTCATTTCATCCGGGGGGTGAATCTGAAGTTAGGGTTTTTTTTATGCTAATTCAAGGAGGCCGATCCCTGAGTTCTGGAATCTGTGTATGTTGATGATATTGATGTATATATATGTCGATGGATCATGTTTGTTACAATGATTTTCCTTCTTTAAATCGTTCCAGGCGATACAGCATTCAAGAGCAGATCATTCGAATTATTTTTGGTAGCTTCATGGATTATTTTTCTTCTTTTTCCTGCAATCTGTTTCAGTCTACGATTTGGATTCAGTTTTTCGACATCTTCAAATTTTGCAGAGATCCATTTTCTGATATTTCAACATTCAGATTGCTGCTAATGCGATATCTTCTAAAGTTTCTCATGTGTTGGTTGTGAGCTCTCATATGTTGGTCCTGTTTTAATTCAGCATCCATCCGTTTGTCGACACGATCTCAATCTAAAGTTTATTTTTTATTTCTATAGAAACATATTTCTTCTATTCTGATTTACTGCCACCAGATCTATCTGTTTATTTGTTTTGGTATTGAGATTTAACTGTATTTAACAGGCTTATTTGGTTGTAGATAACCTCATTAGTTTGATAAATGAACTTATACATTTCAATACCCACTGAGAAATGTTGTTCCTTCATGTAGATCATTCTAGTCCTTTTCATTTTCTATACTATATGAGATTTTATTTTTAATTATTTTCTTTTCGTATCCTAAGGTATGTGAGTTGACCATTGATTTGTGTTCGGAAATTATAAAAATAAATCAATGAATCTGTGTATGTTGAGCACATTGAATATTCATTTTACTTCCTTTTTAACAATAGTAGTTGAAAAATCTGGGGTATGCTTTGATACCGATTGAAATTCCCAAAATGGATCTTAGAGGGGGGTGAATAGGATTCTTAGACTTATTTAAAATTCTTTTAAATAATTTATTCATCATCTTTATGATTTACCTAATTTTCTTTTAATTAATTATACAGTGAAAATTCTTTTAACAAGTAAATCAATTTTTTGTAAACTTATCATACACAACGAGGCTCCGTCATACACTATAGTGCTACCTATAGCAAAGTGGAAGCAGGGTTGATAAGTCCCTTAAGGTTGCTTGATTAGTATTTTTATATTCACCTTAGTTAGAGTCATTTAATGTGTTGGGCTGCTTTGCATAATCAAAATTATCATAAACAATCAATAAAACGAAAATGAAATCAAACCACAACACCACAAATTTATAGTGGCTCGTCCCTCCGGCCTATGTCCACTCTCTAACCAGCTCCTTCGAGCCTATTTAACTTTTATTAATAGTTCCCTAACTATTACAAGACAAATTAATAAACTTAAAAATTTTACTTACAAATAACAGAGAATCCACTTCCTTGTAAGTGCGCTCCCAGTGACTTCGGTGGGCATGCTCCGTTCAGTGACTCCGGTGGACTAAGGTTCACTTGGCTCCGACAAGTGAAAAGAAAATCCACCTCCAGTGACTCCGACAAAGGTTGCAAACACAATGTAGAATATAATTTCTTCTTGTTTTGGATTGTCTCCTGTGTAGATGAATTTGACTTGTAAAAACACCTTTCTCTTGCTTCCAATGGATGTAACGATAGACTTGGGAAGCTTGTACAAAACCTTGGATATGTTTAACTCGTAGGCTCGTTAACTAACCCTTTTTTACTATCTTTCTCAAGGATTTGACTATGTATGCATGTGTGGAGTTCTCTATCTTTCTTGGGGCTCAAAGACCCTTTTTATAGAGGTTTAGAGAGTCAAAATCATCTCCCAATAACTAGTTTTGCAACAGTAAAAAAACTAGCCGTTAATACCTTTTAAAATTCAAAATTTTGAATTTTCAGGCTTAGGATTAGTCTTAGGAAAGCTAGGACCGGTCCTAGGGCCTTCCTACACCTGGGACTAGTCTTGATTTCCTAGGACCGGTTTTGTTGGCTTTGACTGGTCCAACTTTGCCAAGACCGGTCCCCAGGTCCTATAAACCTCATTTTTGGGTTTTTGGCTATTTTTTCCCCTTTTCTTAGTCTCTTCTCTTGGGGCTTGTCCCTTGGACTTTGGGCCCATATTATTAGGGGTGGAAATTTGTGTTGGCGGGTCGAGTTCATGTCGTGTCGAGGTAGGGGTATAAGACTATTTGGCTCAACCCTAACCCGACCCATTTATTAATCGTGTCAAA
>JAOXJP010228325.1:0-11143 GCA_025762735.1 Platanus orientalis | reverse complement strand
ACATAGGGGAGATAAGCCTGTCTCCCCTTTTTCAGCTTTATTTTTTAACATACTACAATGTATGGACCATAAGTCTCTCCACACTTAGAATTTGGAGCCCAAATTTGAACTAAAAATCACTGACATAATGATTTATCATCCCACCAAATTTAAGCCTCAGATCATACCATTTGACCCCCCGAGATGGGTCCCACTTGCATTCTAAAAATAGGTGTTCCCCCTATCCAGATTGAACAATGAGGAATGATTGAATTTTAATTTTGTTTACAAAATGTTTTTTTAATTTATTCTTGTTTTATATATTATCCAACTAATGTATAGAGTTAGATTAATTTTGTATGCTATTTTATTAAGTTTAGGGTATTTTACCATAATTTATTTTGGATTAAAATTTTGTTGCTATTGTTCTGTGTTAAATCTAGTCATTCATCTTTTTTGTTTAATAAATTATTGTGTATTTACTATTTTTCTCCCAAATTTATACCATAGTTTCATAACTCCCTATTCTTGTTCTCCACCAAATTTGGGCCCAACCCCATGTGTATAACTCCTGGAATGGGCCCCACAATTTTGAGTTTTTGTCAAATTCTGTGCTAAGTAGCACATAATCCACATCTTAAAAATTTTCAAATGAGGTTCACCCTTGTCCAATGGGGCTGTAATTTTACAAAGAGTTTACTGTGATGATAATCCAACTCTCTACAAAATTCTAGGTTTGTTGGACCAATTTTAGTGACCCAAATCCCAAAAAATAGGCTACTAGTTTCTGACTCAGAACTAGTACACCTAAACTCCCACTTCCATGGAGATCAGGCGTATAGCCTATTTCAGGTGTACCTAAATCTATGCTCATTATACCTTGTTGGAAATATCTCTATCTTAGCTTTCTAAAGAGACTGACCACTCTCAATTCTGAGTTGTGTGGAGAGAGATATGTCTATTTGAGTGTAGACTGTCCAGCATACACCTGAATTAATCTAGTTTAAATTCAGGCATACAACCTATTTCAGGCGTATAGCTTGAGATTAGGCATACTAACCTGAAAACCCTGTATTTCTGTCCCTATTTTACTGAAATGACCAAGTGGGGTCCATCTGGGACAGTACGCCTAAAATCACTTCACTGTGAAGATCAAGCGTACTGATTGAAAATTTTCAATCTTGCCATTTTCTGATAAATCAAAAGGTAGAATGAAACTCCACAAGTTCAGAACCGTAGGAAACCTCGCTTCTAACCTCCAAAACCCTTCTCAAACTTTTGAACATAGACCAAGTCTAGCGTCAAACATAGAAGTATCCAAACACCTGAATTTTACCTAGGAGATAACACTGGTGTCGTGGCTGCTATGTTAGTGCGATTCGGTTGAGTAACCTAACCCAATCATTGCCTTTCAATACTTCCCAACTTCTTTAAGTCTCCACTTTACCCTAGGGTCATGTCATACTAGTTCACGACCCAAAGACCCTAAGACTTAGCCATAGCCGAGTTAGGTCCCTAAAGACACTCAAATTGGTACAACATAGTTTTGACCCCCTTTTACTAACATGTTTCAGTAGCGAGGAGTACTCTGTAAGTATATAAAAACCCTAAAATGAACCTACCATGAATAGTCTCACTATCAGATGTACTTAATTATTGAGACTTATAAACCCTCAGAACTACATGTAGTTTGATCTCGACAAAACCTTAGGAACACTGAACCATATAAGATCAGGTATGTAGGTAGCCAGAGACTATGTCTCAAGTTTAATTGCAATGATCACACCACGGGGATGGACCAGACCAATAAAAATAAAATAACCACATCTATTCATTTTTGCTTATTAGCATTTGGAAATTGCTAGGTTAGAGGAGTCACCCTAAAAGGGTGGGTAATTGGGGTGCCTAACACCTTCCCCAATTGCAACCAAACAGCTTACCCAGATTCCTGAAAGTCCAAACCAGTTAAAGAGTTAACCCTAGGCCCAAGTGCCTAGCCCGGGCCCTAAAAAGCCCGTATTCTCCCTTTCCCCCGAAAGTAGGCAAGCGTCCAACCCCGCCTGTAGAAACACGAGTTGGTGGCGACTCCAAACCCAACCCCAAAAGCTGACCCAAACCGGTTGGGCATGATTCCCCGAAGTGGGGCAGGCATACCTCCCCAATTTTTTTGTAATGCCCATAATTACCATCCACGTCACGAAGCAAGTATGCATCATTAGGATAGGCCTTTTTGATGGCGTATGGACCGTCCCATTTAAAGGCAAATTTACCCTTTTTTCTCCTTGTGGAGTTGAGTGGCGATCTTGTAAGAAGTACCAGCTCACCTTTGGTAAAAGAGAGGAGCTTGACTCTTTTGTTGTAAGCTCGTGCCATGCGGGCTTGATATAATTTCAATTGTTATTGTGTGGTGAGCCTGGATTCATCGAGGGTTTCTAATTCTGAAAGGCGAATATTGGCGGCCTCTGTTTCTGTCAAGCCGTCCTATATTGCAACCCGTAAAGATGGGATTTAGATTTCAACTAGAAGAACTGCCTCTACTCCAAACACCAAGGAGTATGGGGTTGCTTGTGTAGGTGTACGAAAAGTAGTGTCATATGCTCAGAGAGCCTCAGGCAGTCGCTCATGCTAGTCCTTTTTGTGCCTAGCTACCATCTTTTTAATGATCTTGTAGAGAGTTTTATTAGAAGCTTCCGCTAGACCATTAACTTGAGGGTAGTATCCGAAAGAATGCTCTAAATCGATGTTGTATTTTTCCATAAGTCGGTACAAAGGCCAACTCATGAATGGCTGCCCATTGTCAGTAATTATACGATTAGGGACTCCAAACCTATAGATTGGGTGGACTTTGACAAACCAGACAATATCAAAGGGTTTAATTTCTCGCAGGGCAACAACCGTTGCCCACTTAGAGAAATAGTCTGTTGTAGCAAGAATATAATGATGCCCTTTTGTAGAGGTCGGAGTAATGGGTCCCACTATATCCATTCTTCACTTTGAGAACAACCATGAACAAGAGATGGTATATAGCGGTTCGGTGCGCACGTAGCCGTAATCGCTATGTAGTTGGCAAACACGACATCTTTTAGCATACTCGATACAATCAGTCACCATAGTTGGCCAATAATAGCCAAGTCTTTTAAGTTGGTATTAGAGCTTAGGGCCACTTTGATGTCCACCACAGACACCGACATATACTTCATTCATTACCGTGCTGGCCTCAGCAGTTGATAGACAATGCAGGAGTATGCCATCAATTGATCGCCTGTATAGTTGGTTGCCTTGTAATGTAAACCGTGAGGCGCATTGCCTTATTTTAGCACTCTTAACGGGGTTTGATGGCTCCCTTCTATCTATGAGATGTTGAAGTAGGGGTTCACGCCAATCTTCCTCCTCCGAGGTTGGTTTTCCATCTATGTCTTGTAGATCACCTTCTTGTAAGTTTGTATTGTAGATGAGGGAAGCATCTTCCTTTGTGGAAAGTGGGGAAACAACCCTTCTTTCCCCTATGTGGACGACTAGGTAATCATCCTGTGGGTGTGTAAGAAATGCCGCTAAACTAGCGAATGCATTAGCTTTCCCGTTATGGTCTCTCCTAACATGCTGTATCTGCAAACGTCTAAAAATCTTGGCCAAGTTTTTAGCCCTTTGAAAATAAGGTGTTAGACTTAGGCCCTTTGATTTGGTAAGACCGTTCATCTGTCGAATGATGAGCCCCGAATCTTCATAGACTATGAGGTCATCTATAGGGATTTCCAAGGACAATTTAGGTCCTGCAATGAGCGCTTTGTACCCAATTTCACTATTTGAATGCCCCTCTGTCAATGTAAGGGAATGCAAGATGATGCCATTGTTTAAGGTGACAAAGACGATGCTGACCCCCGAAGACTTATCTGTGTTGTGCCCTGGGATTGTAGAAGGACCTCGGGATGCACCATCAAAGAACATTTTCTAGTACTTCTTTATCTGGACTTGCATGACATTCTCATCAGGTAATTCCATCTAAAGTGGTGAATCGTTAGGTATTAGGTGCGCAGCCCAGAAATCTGCAAGTGCTTGTCCCTTAACTACGCATTGTGGAACATAATAGATGTCAAATTTTGAGAGAAGGACAATCCACTTGGCGATACGCCCTTGTACAGAGGGGCGACTCATAATATACTTCAATGGGTTAGCCCGTGATATGAGGTGGACTATCGTGGTAAGGAGATAATGTCTCAGCTTTTGTAGTGCAAAGACCAAGCCAAACAAATCTTTTCAATGGGAGAGTAATTTAACTCGGCACCAACCATTATCCTGCTAAGGTAATATAGAGCATGCTCAGTGCCTTCCTCATTGTATTGGGTCCACAATGCCCCAAGAGATGATTCAATAGCCGCCACATATAACAATAATGGCCTACTCGGCATTAGGCTCGTAAGCACTGGTGGATTCAACATGTATTATTTTATACTATTGAAAGCGTTTTGACATGCCTGGTCCCATATGAAAGGAACTCCCTTCTTCATTAAACGTGAAAAGGGCTGGCAACATCCTGAAAGATTCGAAATGAGCCGTCGGATATACGCGAGTTTTCCCTTCAATCTCTTAAGTTTAGAGATATTCTTTGGTGTTGGCATCTAGACTATGATTGTAATTTTCTTATGATCGATCTCAATGCCTCTATGTCGGACGATAAATTTGAGAAATCGTCCTGATGATACGCCAAAAGCACATTTGAGAGGGTTCATTTTCAAGTTATAACTATGAAGCCGTTGAAAGACCCGGTCTAGATCAGTAATATGATGTTGTCTAAGTTTTGTCTTTACAACTAAATAGTCAATATAGCACTCAACCATATCATGTAACAAGTCCTCAAATATGTAGGTCACTGCCCTCTAATAAGTGGCACCAACATTCTTTAGACCAAAGAGCACGACTTTGTAACAAAATATTTTAATCGGGGTATGAAATACGGTGGCTCTTCGTCCTCCCGGGCCATTTGGATCTGATTGTATCCTGAATAACCATTCATGAAGAGAGAGCTTTGTATCCCATTGTGGCATCTACCAGCAATTTGATAAGTGGTAGAGGAAAATCGTCCTTCAGGCATGCACTATTAAGATCCCTATAATCAATGCAAACCCTGATCTGGCTGTTATTTTTCTATACAGGCACAATAGTAGCCAGCCATTTTGGATATCGGACTTTGCGGATGAACCTGGCTTTAAGTATCTTTTCCACTTCTCCCTCTATTTTGTTAGTAATATCATGTCTATCCGCACAGGGATGTTGTTTAATAGGCCGTTGGGTTGGGTCGATGGTGAGTCAATGGACAGCCACATTGGGGTCCAATCTTGGCATTTCAAAGTAATTCCAAACAAACACATCCCCGTTTTGCCTCAAGAATTCTCGATATTGCGTCTGCTCTTCTGAGGAGAGGCGTGCATTAATAAAAGTAGGGTAGACGTCATCTTCTATTCCCAGATTTATCTTAATCAGATCTTCCACTGTTGCTTGACCTCCATCCTCAAATTTCGAAGGGGCAGGTATCACCGATCCCATGATAAAATCTTCAGAAGGCAGCAATTGTGTTTCTGCAAGCAAGCACTCCAAGGGAGCATCTTCGAATAGGTCCATCCCATATGCCATTATTACATGTGAAGACACTTTTAACTTCGTGGGTTTCCCACCCAACCCTCTTGTGTTGTCCTTATTTTTAGAATGAAGGACTAGCTGTTCAAATTACTGGGTCAAAACTTCTTTGCCTTTATAAGAGTTCTTCCGTTTCCCCTACTAGTCAAAATCAGAATTCTAGAGTAGTTGAGGGGCCAATTTCATGTGTGGCAACAAGCCATCCTGGTCTTTGAGATCTCGCTATGATGTAGGACCCGAATGGTCAGCAGACCGAATAGGGCCTTCAGGTAGGAAAATGGAAGACGTCCAATACGGATCGACCCGTGCTCCTGACATATGTTTTATTGGGAAGACAAAATTCTGTGCCACTGAATTTGGCACCAATGGGGTTTTGTCCTTAGCAGCTTTGGCACTATACTTGACCCTAAGCTTTCGAGGTTTGAGACCACTTTCATTGTTTTTCCCCAATGTATTGTGTATAGAAGTCTAGGGGTTAGACTTTTGGTAATATATGGCATCAGCAAAATTATTATCTGCCATTTGGAAGGGATTATTTTTAGCTATTATGGTGCCCTGGGTATCTTACCAGGGGTATTTAATGCACTGATGATATGTCGAGGGAACCACTTGGAATTTATGCATCCATGGCCGGCCGATGAGGGCGTTGTAAGCAGTATCTGCATTTATCACATAAAAAGGTGTCAAATCATCTATGTGACCAAACTTCATCCGTAGACTAATATACCCGAGCGGGTGCTGCTCATTCTGATTGAAACCCTAGATGATGAGTGTACTAGGCCTAAGTTGAGATAAATTTACTCCCAGGTAGTCTAGTGTTTTGAGCGGAAGTATGTTGATTGCTAAGCCGCCATTTATCATTACTCTGGAAACAAGCTGATTATCAATGGAACCGGTGATGAACAAAGGTCGATTATCGCTAGGATCATCAGAATACCAATCAGTATCTTCAAAAGTGACTGTGGGCATACATAATCCTTCTCATGTTGCAGTTTTCCTAGAAGCCCTAGCAATCTCATCATTTGTGGCAAACTCATCAGGATGGGTCAATGCATAGATCATGGAGGCCCTGAGCTCTGGTGACATACGGAGAGCATCATAAACAATCAGTAATGCTAGGATCTTCTTGAGGTGTGCCATTACGTCATACAAAATAGGATTATCTATCTTTTTGATGGCCTTGCTATGCTCGAATTCTATAGCCCTCTTTTTCATTATATCAGCTTGTTGATTGATTGTGGGGCCTCATAGAGGAATTTACTTTCCAGACCACAACTTGACTTGATTAACATGTCAGGGATGTGGCTGGTGTCCCTCCACTGGGATAATGATTTTAAGTTTGGTAACATTACAGGTATCAATCTATAGGTTATCAGACATTTCATTCTTAGAGAGGTCTTGAGATGCAGAGGCGAAGCTAGACTCATCATCTCTAGAATCATCTGAGTCAGTGACCAAAGATGGCATGTTTTGCAGAGTGAGATCACGATGCTAGGTCTACCACAGGTTTGGGGCATCATCATCTTCATCGGCTGAAGTTGAGGAGTCACTAGCATCCATATCAACATCTCATTGGTCTTGAGGTAGGAACCATGCTCTGTATATATTGGAGGTCATGTCTGTATGCTCTTTGTCAGTGATAGAAACGATCAATGAGCATCAGCCATGAAGAAACATACCATGATGATAATGTCAAGTACCAATCAAAAGCGTGTGAGTCCAAAGAAATCAGGAAAAGCTGTACCAATAGATCGTGGGCAGTGGCTGGCAAACCTATTTCTTGTAGGAAACAGTTGGTGTGGAAATGGGGATCCCCATTCCCTATATATAATGTGAGCGGAGGAAGCTGATAATCTTCTAGGAATTAGGTAAGGTATACTTCGTGTCTGATAGGTTGCCTTGTTTTGCCAAACCGTCGAGAATCCAATAATTAGACAATGATTTGATCAGAGACACCATCAAATTCTTCATATGTTTGTTGTTGAGTAGGTTGTCTCAGGGGATCCATATTCCAAGGATCGTAAGGCTCCATGTTTGGTCTCGTAAACTCGTGTATGAACATTTTTATCAGATGTCCCCAAAAAGGTATACTTTACAGTGCTAGGTCCATGTACCAATCCAATGGTGAACTGTCTAAGGAGAGTGGGAACAATCGTAGTAGCAAATTATCGTTGTGCATTACCTCTCTACATGATATCATGAACTTAAACATATGATGCCGCAGCCATTGATAATTTTCATTTGAGAAGGTGGCGAACAACGAGACCTCAAAGCTGGGTAGAAACCCCTCGAAATATATGACTCGATGATAGGGGAAAGTTCACCTCTTAAACTTGGCTAGCACATTCTAAAAGTATGTGCGCTTCCAGGGTGTCATTGGTAGATGGGTAATCCTAGCAGACCGTAACGGGGGATCTTGTATGGTACCTATTAGTGTAATGGAGATACCTTTAGCATTATATCTATAGAACGCCATGGGAATAGTCACCCTTTTAGAGTGGTCTTAGTATGTTATGGTATTCTGCAACTAATGATCACTATTGTTGATCCTTATGGTGTTGGTACTTGATGTAGTTCCCTATGTGGGTGAGGGTTACCCTCACGTGTAATTGACATCATGTTGTAAGAGGCTATCGAAGATTGGAACGGATCTTCAGGCATAAATTCTTATAATGTAATTGGGGCCTGAAAATGTTGTTTTGACAAGTCACCCTCCAGGCGTCATGGTGTGGAGTCCACGATTCTATGGACTTTTTCTTTTTGGTGTGATATAGCCTAAAGTTTTTTTTTCCATATCATTTTTCCCTCATCACCACCATTGTTCCTGCCAACTTGGATGTCAACAAAGTTTCCCATGTCTTCATTGATGAAGATGGCATTGGTGGTCGTGGCTCTCATATCTGCATCCAATTCCATGGTATTTTTGTCAATCAATTCTTAAAGCTTATCCTTGAACATAAAGCAGTCTTACAATGTATGATCCAGAATGCGATGATACTTGTAATATTTTAGGTAATTGACTTTATCAGCTTCCACCAGTCTCTTTGACTTAAGAAGTATAATATCTTGTGATTCAACTGTTTGCTTGAAGAGACTCTCCAAATTATCAAGATGGAACGTGTAGACTTTTTCCTGTCACTCTTTCATGCTTGGCCTTTTGGGAGGAGCTTCCTGCTCTATCGGCTTAGTTATCTCTATGGTATGTCTGACTTTCAACTTAGTGGGTAACTGCTCTACCGGCTTGTTAACCACCGTTTTCTCCTCTTCTCATGTTTGTGGTATAGTAGCCTTCTTTCTAGGGCAGACGCCTTGGATATTAGATCATCAAACTTAGAGTACTTTGAGCTGTAAAATAGAGAGAGAGAGCTCAAAGGCTATATTTTGCAGACATATTTCAAGAAGCATTTTAATCAGAGGTGCATTCTCGCAAGCATAAGACATATTCTTCCATCTATTGATGAAGTCCACTACTAACTCATTGTCTTGCTGCCTCTCATTAGTCAGCTCATACAGCTTTATAAGCCTATATATGTCATGAAATTGTTGTACGAATGCTCATTTCATTAAATCCTAGTCTGAGATAGAGTTCGGTTTTAAGTTTGAGTACCATGTAAAAGCGGTCCTGTCCAAGGATTGCATAAAAAATTTTAATAACAAGTCACCTTGTTGGGTGATAGTACCGCACTGAGACTCAAAATGAGCAATATGTTGCTTCGGGCATGTTTTCCCATTAAACGTGTTGAAGTGAGGCTGGACAAACTTCAGTGGAAAGGGTGCCACATCCACATGCGGAGGGTATGGCTTCCTAGTAGTGTATGTACTCACATTCTCTTGCTCTTTGTATTCATTAAGCATCTCGGTCATCATTGTCCACATGTAGTTAGGGTCCATCATGGGTGAGGCCTGATGCGCATATGACCCTTGTGGCATAAAAGGAGGTTGTGTATACGCATTCTAATCATTATAACCATATGTCTAGGGAGGTGTCGGCCCATGCAAAGGCAGCTCTTATTGACGATGAGGGGCCTGGTGGGTCCCTTATGGATATAGACTTTATGGTAGCCCCTGTATAGGTGGCCTTTGTGGCATGGGTATATTGGGTGCAATGCTCATAGTTGGGGTGGACCCAAGTAGAGTGACAAAAGCATACTCGGGCATGTAACGAGTGTACCCCCCTTGCACTTTGTTAGGGATAGTTGGCTTTACTAATTCCTCTGTGGTGAGATTGGGTTTTGATAGGATTGTACCCTACCTTTCAAGTGTGAGTTGCTTGATCATGGCTTTTAGTTCTGCTATGGTGGCGTCCTGAGTAGCCAAGTGACGATCTCGACTTTTTACCTAAGCTCGCCATTTAGCTGTCGTGGTGCGTTCCCTTTCAGAATCAGAGCAGTAATCCCTGGCATCTACATTTTATATACTTGTTGTGGGGTCGGTAGGCAGGTCTTGACTTCCCCTTGATCCTGGCACTATTACCTCAGGTCCTTGTGGGGTGGAGGTGACATTAACCATTACAGCAATCATATAAGGGCTATCCCCTTGATAAAACATAATGGGAGAAGCAGCCGATGACCTTACAATAGTCGGTAACCCTCTTGAGGGTGTCCACAGTGTCCTAACACTTGCCTCTAGTTGACTTCTGGTCATCATGCCTGTAGAGTTGAAAGTCCATGACTGTGACCTAGAAAGACTAGGGGTGTTGATTTGAGCATCTTTCTTTGTCCTAGCAAACATTACTACCGCCTGGGGGTTGCGAGTGGGCCCGAATCTCTTACCTTTGCTGACATAGGGTGCATAGCCCTGGCTGTCTTTGACCTAAGAGGGTAAAAAGGGATTACTCCTTCGTGGGTGCACCCATGGCGGCATTGCATTGATCTACATATCCCCTGTATTTGATTGTGTGTGAAAGAACTCTTATGCCCTGGCAGCTTGCTTGTGTCCAGAGGGTAAAGTTCTTCTCATTTTTGGTGGTTTACCTCCTTCACTTCCCTTAGGGAGATCAAATCGGGTTAAGAGCGTTGAGTTTCTGAATTCTACCATTGCTTTATTATTTTGCCAATTGCGCCTCATGGAAGGGGTGTGAATGGCCATGATGCCTTGGACTGGTCCATTTATGAAGCATGAGTTTTAGGGGTCTTTATCTTATGTCCCTTCTTATTTCGTAAGTTTCCTTCATGGCCAGGTGGTTTGAATACTCCAACCTGATTGATAATCTATTGCTTTATCTGGTTCCTAAGCACTGTAAGAACTCCTGTGAGAGTAATATGGACTATAGTTAAATTCTAGTTCTTAGATGGTAAATGGAAGTCTTGTGTCAGACTCACAGATGTGCATGAATAAGGATTTACTTGATCATTAGCTCAACCACACTATGTGAATGTCTTCGCTTCCAGAGCGCGAATTTGAATTTTCATCCTCATTGATAATTGCTTAAAATTGCATAATTATCATAATAAAATTGAGCATTATCACATTAATTTTATGTGTATTTATATTAAATTATGTATTTTCTCTTGTAGGATCTCACGAAAAAGCC
>JAOXJP010228324.1:0-11143 GCA_025762735.1 Platanus orientalis | reverse complement strand
ACCTGATTTTTCATGCTTTTTGGAGTTTTTGAGGGAATCTTGGTAGATAGATTTTATGAAAGCCCTAGCTCCTTAGACATCTTTTTGAAGGCCTCGTGATTCTAAAGAAATGGACACCGACTGATCCTAATTCTGATATCCGAAGAGCAATCTGGTTCTAAAAGAGTGAAAAGTAGAAAAAGAGATTTTTGACCTTTTACTAAAGACTTGAGAGTTTATAGAGGTTTGAGATTTCAAACTTCATATCTCAGAGCTGGAGATTTGAAGTTAAGACCGAGGCTGAAGCATAGCCACTGGCTTTTCTAGATCCGGAGATCGGATGAATCTCTGAAAATTTCTGCAATGGTCATTTCTTGGTTAGGATTTTTATAGATTGGGGGATTGACTGGAGCCAGCATCGAGTTGTTTCTGATTTGTGATGAATCTTTTGGAGAATGGAGACTTGGGGATGCACATGATCTGAAATTATATTATTTGGACCAAAGATGAAGCTCTAAGGGTCATTTGAGGGTCCAGAGGTCATTCTCTAAGTGAAAAGGGTAAAATGGTAATTTTTTGCCCACGGGTCGAAAAAGGTGAAAATATGAATTTTTGCCTGTGATTCTTCATGACAAGAAGGCTTATGTAGGCTAAGAAATTCAGTGATCTGGATGGTAAACAATGTGTATTGAGCTTTTGGAGGCAGAAGGGTAAAATGATAATTTTCTAACTGTGATGCTTTTAATGAAAAAAATGCTTACAGGAGGTGGAAAACTTACCAATGACATGAATGGAGTTCTAAAATGTGGACCCTCAAAGTCTTGTTGATGCTTTTGAGAGAGATTAGGGTTTGTCCTGAAATGGTACTTTTTGGGCTGTAATAAGGTGTTTTGATTGGTTCATTCACGACTGGAACATCTGGAAAGACTTCTTTGGGAATGCCTAACCTCCTAGAGTCCAGGTTTGCTCTTCCTAAGCCAAGGGTGCTTAGAGTCTTGATGCCTAAATGCTGTTATGCTATCCTTATGCTATCACATGATCCAAGTCAAAATTTGGGTGCTAACAACATCAATGGCATTTTACTTGACATCTTGGTGCAACATCTACAGAAAAAGACGTTCTCACCTATGATCATCTTAGAAACCATCTCTAGTCTCTCATATTGTGCTCGACATCCTAGAGGGCGACTATATGGTTGCCCGATCTTCTTACAAGCCTGCTTACGGGAACATTTGTCTGTCCTTGCATCTTTCCTAACTAATATATCACGAGATCTAACCCCAGCACAAATACATATCAAAACCCGACCCTTGCCAAACAAAATGATGACATCAATTTATTAGAACCTATTAGCTGCCATGCTTTCGAAACAAATTATTTGGCATGCCATGTGACACAGGGTGAGTTACCCACTTCTTGCTACCAAAGACCACACATACATGGTTATCACAGGGCTCAACCAGAGTACCCCCTATGTACCCATACGCGTTCTTTGGCAATTAGCACTAAGGTAAGATCTCTTCAACTTCCCCACGGTCTTCAAAGATATATGCAAACTTGATCACCGTACACTAAATTATACATGGTCCATGTTAGCTGCTTTATGAGATAGTTCACATGCTAGAGTCTCAAGACATCCAAAGCTGGTATCTATGCAAACACAAGCTGTGACGTCTGCATATGAGCATTGGCTTTCTCATAAGCCTCCGCTATAGCCTGCTACCCCTACAATATCTGCTTCTTCAAACAAGAGGCCATGCACCGAATCAACATCCTTATTTCGTATAGAGTCTTCTCATAATCAAGTAGAGTATGGGCAAGCACTGACAGACTTAGCCAAGGAACGGGCTTCACATACGTAAACCAAGGCTACCTGAGAAGCTGAGATACTTTTGTGTATAAAGGCTGAGGTCTCAGGTGAATGTACCCAGCATTGGAATGAAACTCAAGCCAGGTTCATTCACTCCCTAAAAAATGAGCTCAATGACAGTAGGGCTTCCCACGAAGATTTGAGACTCGAGATAAGGCGTAGCAACAACATGACCTTTGTACAAGATCAGTGGATACAATTATGGGTTCATGAGTTGAGAAAACAGATCATCTCCTTGGGCTATGAACCTATGTCACCTCCACCACCTCCAACGGTGCCTGATCTTTAGATTTTACTTTATGCTTTCTATTTTCTATGTATTGGGGTAAGTACCCCCACATTTTGTAATCATTTCTAATATGTATATAATGTACAAAGTTTTTGTTTAAAAAACCTTAGATGATTAAAAGACATGAATTCACCTGTATGACATGCATTTATAAAAGCACCTGACTATTAATTATCAATAAATGTAAAGAATAAACCCTGCAAAATAATAATAATAAACCCTTCTTTTCTTTCAACTTAGTTAAGCAAGCTACAATTGCTCTCCCAAAGACTCAACTGCAAAAGCAGAAGAAGGCACAACGTAGTAAAGCCATGACCGACAAGTCAACACCTCCTCCTACGGCAAGCACTTTACCACTTACCCTCTTAGAGACATCCTTGGGAAATCCACCTCTTGGTAGGACCAGTCCTAAAGATACCCTCTTGGATGGATTCAAGTCAGAAGTGAAAAGATTAATGGGGGACTTCATGTTCCGGCATGGTTGGACATCCACTCTGAGCCACAACTACATACATGCAGCCAGAGCACCGGGCCATCTTCAACCTGGAAGAAGAGTGTAGACCTTCGACATCAAGCAAAAAGGGAAAGGAGAAAGATGAGACTAGTGTATAAATAGCCAAGCTCGCAGCAGAGTTAGAACTAATGAAAGGGGGTAGTTCCCCATCTCCATGGACTTTGAGGATCTTTGCATGCACCCCGGAGGTGTGCTGCCACCAAACTTCCAAATGTCGAATGTTGAGAAATATGATGGTACCACCTACCCTAGGATGCATCTCCATATGTATTGCAATGCCATGTTCTAATGGGGACGTGGTGAGAGGATCCTAGTCCAGATGTTTAGTCAGAGCTTAGAAAAGAATGCGAGAAAATGGTTAGCAAGCCAAGAGAAGAGCAACATCAGCACACGGAGGGCCTTGACACGGTCATTCCTTAATCCTTACAGGTTCAACCTTAAGATGCTACACCCAAGAAGAAATTGAAGGAATGAGGCCTACCATAAGAGAGAATATTAGGGACTTTGCATACAGATGGAGATTAAAGACCTCCAACCTGAAATACCCTATGTTTGAGGAGGACATTATATCAACTTTTATGAGGAGATTAGGTCCTACCTACCAACTGATGCTCCTGATTGCGTCACAAAGTAACTTCGCTGAGGTTATCGACAAAGCTACAAAGGTAGAGTTGGCTATCAAGGCAGGTTTGGTACAAGATGTACTTCTAGCCCTTGCCAATTCCACTAGGACCACGCCAAAGAAGGCATCCATCACTAAACTAGAAGCAAATTTTGTTTAGACCATTGAGGTCCCTCGACTTAGTCAGAACAACAGTCATGTTCTGCCTTCACCATAACCAACCGAGAACTACCCTGTAGCCATGAATATCATTCCTCCTTAAAAACAGTAGTTCTACCAACCTAGATACTCGGATGAACCCAGAGAAGAAAAGAAAAAGAGAAAATTCACCCCATTGCCCTATTCCTACAAGTACATCATGTAGTACCTCATCAAGAAGTTATTGCAGCTGATTGATCCAAGAACTCCACCTTATCCCTTACCCTACCACTATAACCAAGCGAACCATGTGAATACAATCAAACCCTAGGGCACACCATTGACAGGTGTTACCGCTTGAAGCATGACATTCAAGACCTGATTGATGAGGATAAGATATCATTTGACTTTACACCCACCAATCCTCCACTAAATCCTAACATCATCCAAAACCCACTTCCTAACCACCGGTCACCAAAATGGGTCAACATGATCAATGTCACTAGCACTCAGTTCAATCCATTCAGCTACATCACCAAAATCTCATAGCCTAACAAAACATCTTCATGCCTGATGTCAGCACCCAGATTTTGACTCGGGTCATTTGATAGCATGAAGACAGCATAACAACATTTAGGCATCAAGACTCTAAGCACCAATAGTTTAGGAAGAACAAATCTGGACTCTAGGAGGTTAGGCATTCCCAAAGAAGTATTTTTGGATAATCCAGTCGCAATGAACCAGTCAAAACACCTTGTTATAGCCCAAAATACACCATTTTGAGACAAATCCTAATATCTCACAAAAGCATAAACAGGACTTTGAGGGTCCACATGCAAGAACCCACTCATGTTGTTTGTAATTTTTCTAACATCCATAAGCCTTTCATCAGTAAAGCATCACAGGTGGAAAAATTATCATTTTACCCTTTTGCCTTCAAGGGCCCATAACTCACTATCTATAGTTCAAATCACAAAATTTCTCATTTCTATATAAGCCTTCTTGTTGTGAAGCATCACAGACAAAGAATCCTCATTTTTGCATTTTTTCACCCTCAGGCAAAATATTACTATTTTACCCTTTCCATTTCGTTCAACCAAAGGTTGGCAACAAAACCCTAATTTGCTAAGGGAGAAAGAGGAAGAAAAAGAAGGAAATTACAAAGCTTCATCAACCCTAGGCAAGGTAAGGCTAAACCAAGCTTAGATTTATATCCCCCTTCCATCATATGTTAATTAGATTGTTGTTATCCTGTCAATTTCATGCTAGAACTCTGTCCTAACTCGGGTTACATAGTAGAGGCTCAATAACCTCTACTTGCTTCTATTTTTGACCAATTATCATGCTAAATTTGTTGTGATTTTTGTAGAGGGTTTATTAAAACCAAATTTAACTATGTTAGACTAGACATATGTATGATGTTGTGTATTTAATTTCATGAATTTAGGAGCTGTGAAAGGCCTCGAGATGGCCCCTCCAAACAGACCCAAAAAATTGGGTCTTTTAAGACCTAGTTTTAGGGAATATTTGTTGATTTTAGTGTGAATTTTTTGTGAACGATCTTAAGCCCAATTTTTTATATGATGTTCCTCTATATATGTCCTACTAGCATGCTTAATTTTAGGATTTTTTTTGTAAAACTCTAATGGCTCCAAAATCAAGAAATCTAGCTGTTGGATTTTCTCCCAGTAACTAACGCCTATTTTTTAGTGAATTAAAAAATAGGCATTGAACAAATAGGCGTAAGAGAAAAAATCAGGCATTGATATTTGGGACCCACCCTAGGGAGACCTGATTTTCCCCTAACCCTATCCTATGGCATATTCAGCCTCTGAGAGTCACTCTTATGCATATGCACCTTTATGGGTCCTCTTTTCTATCCCAATGTTTAAATTTAAAAATAGGCGTTGGATGGAAACCCAGGCGTTGGAGTGACTTTCAGGCGTTGAGCCTTATCCCTAAAAATCATCTTTTTTTTTCCAAAAATTGGTTAAGTATGAGTCTGCCTTAGGGTTAGTGGACCCAAGATAAACCCCACCCCTTAGGGCCCTACTGTGGTGGCCCAAAAACCAAACTGGCTGCTGGTTTAACACCCAACACCTATTTTTCCCTGAATTAAAATTTAGGTGTTGAACAGTCAGGCGTTAGACTAAAAAATAGGCATTAGGCTTGTGACAGATGACTGTATGGCCTACTTCGGGAGATCATATCTCCACATGGTCTGTACCTAGGACCTTTAGGGTTGCATAGTGTAACCCTAGAAGATTTCCCTTTTCCCAAAACCTGGGTCCCACAGTGCTCGGACCCACCAAACTGCCTTAAAAGATTGCACACAAGTGCTAATTTATTTAGATTCCCCCTGAATTAAATTTTAGGCATTGGAAAAACAGGCGTTGAGTTTAAAAATAGGTGTTAGACCTATAAACCAAACAAATTAATTTTTCCCCTTTCTCTCCCTTCCTTTAGGGTTAACACCTAACCCTAAGGAGTCAACCAGCAAACCATTTAGAGGGGTCCACCATCCTTCTAAGGACCTAACCAATGAGGGGTCTCCTGTGTTTAGAATATGGAAAATTTAAGGACAGTTTAAGGATTGTTCATAAGCCAACGCCTATTTTTTACCCTTAATTAAATTCAAGCATTGGAAAAATAGGTGTTTAGGGAAAAAATAGGCGTTATGCCTAAGAAAATTCAACAAATCTTTAATTCAAGCTAAACAAAGATTAGACATTCCAATTCACAATTAACAAAGCATGGACATAGACATAAAATTAAAACTCGTATGAATGGGAGAAGCTACCCTAAAAAGATGGGTATTTGGGGTGCCTAACACCGTCCTCAAGTGCAATCAAACAACTTACCCTAAATCTTAGGAACTCAGACCAGTATCAGGAGTTAATCCCTAGACTTTCGAGTCTAGACCTCTCCTTTTCCTCGAAGAGGGGAACCAACGTACAACTCCATCAGTTAAACCTGAGTTGGTGGTGACTCCAAGCAAAACCTAACCCTCTCATCAAAGAGAGGGGGATTAGTGACCCTTTTTCCCTCCTATACTCGGCATCCGCACGCCAAGGCTGGAAACAGAGAAGTGGGCCCCCAATGTCCACAGAATGGTGACTCCATTGGGGACTCGTTTAATCTCCACATATACAAGTCTTAATTTACATCAAATACATGCTTTCACTTGTCTACTTGCTTTCTCACATGTCTACTTGCTTTCTCACATGTCTATTTGCTTTCTTACATGCCTATTTGCTTTGGATTAGATTTAGGTCACTCCATTAGTTAGTTAGGATAACACTCCACCTTTGACATTCATTCCAAATTGCTATGCAAAGGATAGAAAACATGTTCACATAGCTTTAAGACAACTTAAACTAGTTAGTAGGATAAAAATTCACATTTGAACAACTTGTATGCAATACATCTCTGTTATTTTATACTTTGCACAAAATGAGTCCTAGGACATGATATTGCACCAATACATCACTATTTATTTTACCCTATCTAGGTCATTACCCACCAATAGACCAACATTGGATCACCACATAGGATGGGAACAACGTCTGAGTAGTTGCTGCTATGTCAGCGCAGTTATTTCAAGTTACCCAAGCCAGTTATTATCCCATGATCTGTTCTTTTTTGGGGAGGTGTTTCGACTGGTACACACTATCTTATAGAATCTCAAAGAAACATGCATGTCTAGTCATTTTCAGGTTAGAGTTGCTTAGGTTACACTCAATAACTTAGAGGTCTAGCTTTAGGCTTGTTTGCCATTGATTTCGACTGAGTGCTTGATGATTGATTCAATTGAACCAGGAATTCATGTTCGACTTTATAAAATTAGTTCAAATTATTTTTTAGATAATTAAGTCCGGATTTTACCTTCTTGTTTAAATTTGAATATTTCTCATCCCTTTTGCATAATATATGTAAACGTGATAGCATAAGTTGCATAGACATCCCACAACTAGAACAAACAAACAAACAAAACCATGAAAAGAACAAAGGCAAATGAATAAATAAAATGCACCCTCAAATAAACAATGCACATAACTAATCTGATGCCCAACATTATCCCAAGTAAACTAAAAAGAAAACCTCAAAACATGTCTAAGTCATCCGGGCTAACATGTCAGCCCAATCAAAAGTTTAATTACACCCCCTCAATAAAAGAGAAAAGAAAAAAAATAAAAAAGAGAGTCCCATCTCCAATCACTCATCCGAACTGCTGCCCATCTATTCCACTGTTCCCTTCTTGGCCCTTTGCTTTACCCTTTTTCTAGAGTATGAGTGACTAGCACCATATTGAACCCTATCATCACCACGGAGTGGAATATTGGCATGTCCTTACACAATCGGAAGATGACTGTCATCAATCTGTAGGGGAGCCACCTCCACTACGCCACCAGACACCAAAATAGTTTGTACCTCTGACTCTCTCGTGGCCTGTTCTCTCTCAAGTTGCTCCTCCCCAATCTGCTCTCCCCTTGGCTGCTCAACCTCGGGCACAGCATGAGGTATCTTAGTGTCTCTAAAAACACCTCCCATGTCTCGTGAAATAGGGATCTGTCTCTTTACTTGCAAAACCAAAATACACATATCAAAACCATAAAAAACCGAAAGAGAAACAATAATAAAACAAAATAAAGTTGTGATATGATTATCTCCTCTAACTCAGCCTAGTGTGTAGCCTTCAAGGCCGTGACTTGAGTCAGGTGGGCCTGGTGTTTTGTCCCTACTAGGGAAAAACACCTAGCAAACTTCTAGAGGGCACTAGGGGGCAATGATTTTTAGGCGTTGGAAAACTTGAAAATCACCCAAAATTCACAAAAAACTTATTCTAAATCATTCACCATTCAAAATCAAAGTGATATAACTTTACTTAAATGAATTTAAGCATAAAATATAATGAAATCCAAAGAAAAATACAAAAAAAGAACAATTAAAAACAACAAAAACTTTAAAATCAAAACAAAAAAGTATTCGAAGTAGGAAAATATACAAAAACATAAAATAAGTCCATGATCAAGTTAAAAAGCTTACCTCATCCACGACGGGATGCTTCCATAGAGATTTCTCTTGAACCGAAAGAAGTGGGAAGTGATGGCTTGACCCCGCTTGACTTATTCTCATCAAAAGCAAGAGGAAAAAGACGAACTTTTGGTTGAAAGTTGAAAAATGAAGAAAGAAACCAACTAGTGGGGACCTCTCCACTATTTTGTAACAAAAAATGGCAATAGGAAGAGCAAAAAGACAAGAAAAACCTGTCGTGGGTCATTTAAACCTATAACACCTTCAACTCTTGATAGTGCTCCCAATGAATTAAAAAATAGGTGTTGAGGCAAAAAACAAGCGTTGGGCTTAATTTCGGTAGAATGTTATTTTCATCTATAAAATGACATTTCTAACCCTGTGTTCATCCTTGTGCTTACAAACATCGCTCACAAACTGGTACGATTGGATGCATACCCCATTGTCTCCGCAAACTTCTCAAATACTTTAATTGCCCTTCCTCCCGAAGAGTGAGAAATTTGGAAAAGCCGAAGCCAGTGAGGGGCAACATTGGCCTTAGCCAAAATCAACTTGGATTGGCCTGATAGAGGCAACTATATCCTTTCGGGACCCAACATCCATGGTTTTCCGCTTTGAAAAATAAGAACTTTCACCCAATATTGAGGAACTTGAATCCTTCTTAGATTGGGAACATTGTCTCAGCACCAGTGCCGTAATCCCGGTTCATAAGCCTAGCTACCTCAATAACTTCCATGCATTGGACCTCTCTAAAGCCTCCCTCCCTAAGGAAGCTATTGAAGAATACTTACGTTCCCTTTCGACCTTTTATTGGAAAAAGGTTGGAAGAAAGTTGATGACTTCGACAATCCGATAAAGTTTAGAGCATTCACTCTAGTTGTCCTTGGATAACTTTTTCTATCACACAACCGCCATCACATCAATGATGTCTTACTCAATATCTTAGACCAACATCTACAAAAGAAGACACTCACACCTATGATAATCTCAGAGACTATTTCCAATCTCTCATATTGTGCTCGACATCCCAAAGGTCAATTATATGGTTGCCCAACTTTCTTATAGGTCTGGCTTCAGGAACATCAGTCTATCCTAGCCTCCTTCCTAACTTATGTGTCATGAGATCTGACCCCAACACAGATCCACATCAAAAGTCAGCCCTTAATGAATAGAACAACCACATTGGGTTATCAGAACGCGCTGCCTACTGTGACCCCTGAATAGATCATCTGGTGTCTCAAGTGACACAAAGCACGTTACCCACTTCTTGCTACCAAGGACCGCTTAGACATGGCTATCACAGGAGTCCACCAAAGCACTCCTTATGTACCCATACGCATCCTTTGATAATTTGCACTTAGGCAAGATCTCTTCAACTTCTCTATGGTTTTCAAAGATGTATGCAAACTTGATCACCGCACATCTAATCATACATGGTCTATACTAGCCGCTTTATGGGATGACTCATTCACTAGAGTCTTAGGATACCTACAACCAGTATCTATAAAAGCACAGGCTATAACACTTGCATACGAGCATTGGCTTTCACATAAGCCTCTCTTGCTACCCCTTTATCAGCTGCTTCTTCGAACAAGAGGCCATGCACCAAATCAGCATCTCCGTTATACACAGAGCCTTCTCCTACTCAGACAAAGTATGAGCAAGCGTTGACAGACCTAGCCAAAGAATGGGCCTTGCATGCCTAAACCAAGGTTGCCTTAGAAGCCAAGACACTTTTACGTATGAAGGCCGAGTTCTCACGCCAGTGTACTTAACATTGGAACACAACTCAAGCTGAGCTCATTCACTCCTTGAAAAGTGAGCTCAATGACAGTAGGACTTCCTATGAAGATTTAGGACTCGAGATGAGGCGTAGCAATAACTTAGCCTTTGCACAGGATCAATGGATATAGTCATGGGTTCATAAGCTGGGAGAACAGATTTTCTCCTTGGGTTACAAATTGGTGTCACCTCCACCCCCTCCATTGGTACTTGATCTTTAGATTGTATTTTCCATATTTCTTTTCTTATGTATTGGGGTAAGTACCTTCTCATTTTGTAATCATTTCTGATATGTATATATTGTACAAAGTTTAGTTTTCAAAAATCTTGTAGTTGATTAAAGGACATGAATTCACCTGGCTGGCAACTATGAATGAACTTAATAAATGGACTCTATAAATAATAACAATATACCTTTCTTTTCTTCTAACTCAGTTAAGCAAGTTACAATTGCTCCCCCAGAGACCTGACTGCAGAAGCAGAATGAGGCGTGACAGAGAAAAGCAATAGGAGACAAGTTAACACCTCCTCCTATGACAATCACTACACCTCCTACTCTCCTAGAGGCATCCTTGGGAAGCCCACTTCCAGGTAGGACTACTCCCGAAGGTATCCTCCCAAGTAGGTTCAAGTTAGAGGTAGAATGATTGATGGGGGACTTCATGTCCCAGCATGGTTGTGAAATTCCCGAAATGGATCCTAGAGGGGGGGTGAGTAGGATCTTTATAAAATATTTAAAATTTCTTTTAAATAAATTATTCTTTTTAAATAATCTAATCAGCCCCAATTTAATTTACTTAATTTTTTTAAACAATATGCAGCAGAAATTCTTTTAATTAAGTAAATTGCTTTTCTGTGAATTTATCATAGACCACGGGGCTCCATCATGCACTATAGTGTTACCTATAGCAGAGC
>JAOXJP010228323.1:0-11144 GCA_025762735.1 Platanus orientalis | reverse complement strand
TAAAAACAATTAGACTAGACATAAACTAATACTCTCAATGGATCAAGGTCCCTCTCATGGTCATGATGTCCGCATCAGAGAGCCTTTGACACGCTTTGAGAGAGAGTGTCTGACACACTTTGAGGCATAAACATAGAAGGCAAGAAGAAACATGAGGATGATCTTTCGCTTCATGCACCTTCTTCTTTCTCACATATACCTTCTCATATGCTTGTAATTCTTCCTTTGACAATCTTCCCCTCTTGGCTAACACCATCCAAACCATCAGTCTTGAGACTATCATCATCAAGAAGTTATGAAGGAACAGTGATGCAGGAGCATCCATGAGGAACAAGAAGAAACTAGATGCTCATAGATGATCATGTGGGGTCCAATTAGACTTACGTTTTTGGTTATTAGCTTTTATTTTATTTGGAGTCGTAATCTTGTAATTTGCTTTTAGCTTAAATTTTTTTAAGGTCAAAAGTTGCCGTTTTGGCTAGGTTTTGGTTTCATTAGAAAGGTTTTTCAGTTACCTTTCAAATGAGACCAAGATTTTGCAAATTCAATGTTTTCTGGAAGAGTTATAACAGTATGTGCTGGAAATAGTGTTTTTTGGTAAGTTTATTTATTTTAGGTCTTAGCAAATAGAAGGGAACATTACTAATTTGTCCCTAACTAGTAACTAGGTCAAGTTGTCTTTATGATTTATTAGGATTAGATGTTTTAGCAACTAGAGAATATTAGTTTCTATTTTGGAAAGTTGTTGAATATATATAAGGCTCATACCCCAATGAATGGAATAGAAAATATTAATTACCTTATTACTATGACTGTGGATCCCCTACAGAAGTTTGGTACGCTGCAGGGTTATCTTTCTATTCTTTTCATCCTGAAGTATCAAGGTCGTATTGCTACCAGTATAACACTATTGCACTGACATCATTAACATTACATATGGCTGCACTAATCATATCAATTCATCCAATGACTAGCTATAAGTGTTGTTCAGTTCTAATTTATGTAGTTTTCTCAGTCTTAAGTATTATGGATTTGGTTTATTGTCTTGCTGAATTTTCATCCACGTATTGGTCAGATTTTTACAATTTTGCTTTGCTGTATTT
Source organism: Platanus orientalis (assembly GCA_025762735.1). NCBI lineage: Eukaryota > Viridiplantae > Streptophyta > Magnoliopsida > Proteales > Platanaceae > Platanus > Platanus orientalis. The sequence continues at coordinate 10,041 of JAOXJP010228323.1, read as the reverse complement.
GTCTGGGACAGACCTGAGTATTGGATGTTTTATATGCTTTTACTGTTCTGATTGCTATGAAATTTTAGGGTTTACTTCTTCATTTGTAACCCTATTAGATTGCAAAGTTTCAAGATATTCTGGTATCTTTACGTTGATCTTTTGAACCTTCAAAATTCTGTCTGGAATTGTCTCCAATTTGTTCATCTGAGTTGTGTTAATTTGAAATCGAATAAGCTTAATCAGCTTGGCCTGTTTCTTTCCGCTTGAATCCTGTCTTTGGTGTTACTTGGGCCCAAACCCATAGACCTGCAGAGGCCCCTAGGTAGCTAGGCCATCCTACATCAACAGGTTACAAGTTACGACAAATACTGAGAAGACATCTCTTCACTATAACTCTCTTTGTTGGGAGATGCCTTCGATGAAAAAGGGTATGGAGTAGACTAAAAAAATGTCACATTCATAGAGACAAACACTTGTGAGTAGGAGGATGATAACACTTAAATCCTTTGTGATTTGCGACATAAATGAGAAAACAACATTTGAGAGCTTTAGGGTTTTAAATTGGTACTGTAGATTTAGGTACATGGACAAAATAAATACAACCAAAGGTCTTAATGGGCGAGGAAACAACTTTGAAGGTTAAGAGGGAAGTTCATGAGGGGATTTTAAACCAAGGACATGAGACGGTATCTTGTTCATCAAATAGGTTTAGACCAAAAGGTCTCAGGAATGTGCATAGAACATTAAAGTGTTGGTTATTTCAACAAGATGATGATTCTTTCTTTCTGCTACCCCATTCTGTTAAGGTGTTTGATAAATAATATTATACTCAATAGGGTGAGAAGTGAGACCACCTGGCAGACGTTCTCCTCCATTGTTAGATCGGAGGATGCGAAGTTTAGCATCTAATTGAGTTAAGATCATCTTGTGAAAAGATATGAGGGCTGCAAAAACAACACTTTTACATTTCAACAGATAAACCCAAGTAGTTCTAGTACAATCATCTCCAAATGTGACAGATAATGATAGCCAAATAAGGAAACAACATGGGCTGGCCCCTACACATCAGAATGCACAATAGAAAAAGTAATCACACTGCGATTACTACTAATTGGATAAACAGATCTACAATATTCAAATAATTTACATGATTCACATTTGACAACAGAACTGAACAACTGTGGTTTTTTTTTTTCAGTGTTTAGAGAGTTCATGTTTCACATTGAACAACCAGCTTCTGGCAGTGACTTCTTTCATTGTTTATTCATGCTTTATCCTCATGTCTTTCAATGTCGATCCTTTGGTTTATTAGTTTGAGAATATTTTGCCTAGTTACTGTTAGGAGTTTTTAAACATTAATGACAAATAGTATCAGAAAGTGTGGTTAGCCTTTCCCTTTGTGAGAATAAGAATCATAATTCTGTTAACATTTTCATTCATCAATTTTTTTTTTAAATTATTTTTTCTGGTTAACATTTTGTTTATCATTTTAAGAATCTCTTGTAGTTGCTGTTAGGAATCCTACAAACACTTTCAAATAATATGATTAGCTGTCCCTTCACTTTGTGAGAGTCAACATCTCAGTTCCGTTAACATTGCATCTGAAAATGATTTTTCCAGCTTGGTTTAGTGATTGATTTGACAAACACCACTCGCTACTATCCACCAGCAGATTGGAAGAAGCAAGGTATCAAGCATGTTAAGGTGAGAAATGGGTGTTTGTAAACCATTATTTTAATTATGCTCTCCTAACTTTTGATTTTTTATTTTTGGTAAACTTTATTTTTTAAACCATCAAAAAATACTCTGTGATGTAGATTGCGTGCAAAGGAAGGGATTCTATACCGGATAACGAGTCTGTTAATAACTTTGTGTACGAGGTAACTTTGTTTTATTCTTTTATTTTTTTTGAGGACCAATATTATCGAATTTTTTAGAATAAAATGAAAATTTCAAATAATGGATCTGACTTACAAGGAAAGGTATCAGGTAAAATAAAAAGGATAAAAAAACAAAAAAGAACACCCCCCCCAAAAAAAAAAAAAAAACAAAAAAAAGAAAAGAAAAGGAAAGACAAAAGTGGTGACAAGTAATGCTACCTTTTTTTTTTATGAGTTGGTATGTTGTTGGCTGACCTTGGCATCCACTGGATTAAGATGTTTATCTAGGATGCTAGAGCTTGAGCTTCTTTGATGAAAGGTGAGTATCTCCGTGGGCCAAAGTTTGAGGAGTGGATCCAATCAACAATGAAAGAGGAATTGCCTTCCATCACTCAGCTCGCAAAATCAAGGGAAATATAGAATTCTAGACATTTTAGAAGAAATGGGATCTCAATATCTCATCTATGTTGGATTTCCTGTTTTCTATGGGACTGGAGAAAGCAAAGATAATAGCATTGGTGCAGTCCCCAAGGTTTAAAGTATAAGTATCGTGCGCCGTATTGCACCTTGGGGATACCGATATACGGAATATCACGGGGAAACACTTGAAAAAACCAGGAAACGGGGGAAATGCTAATCACACGAAGGATTTTTTTATGAAACTTCAGGATTTGATAGAATAAACACTAATGTACACTTAGGAATCATTACATATAGAAAACAACCATCTATGATGGTTGGGAGAACCGTCACCCTGATAACATATGTTGTCACCTATGGAATCTATGGAAATACTATGTAAACTTTGGAATTTTTGAATGAAACTTTAGGAAATGTTATAATAAGCATCATTAAATACTTAGCCATTACACTTCATTATACACTTGGGTATCAATAGGAAGTCGGTGCCCTTGTGATACACGCTATTGCCCATGTCCTGAATTTTAAGTGTTAGAGGTTGATAAATAACACTACACATTGAACAATAAAGCTATAAATCCACATAATCAATGACACAAATTGATAACTCAAATAATAATGTCATTTATTGATAATGCAAAGTATTACAAAAGTATAGCTACAAGAGTGAAATTGGAGAAAAGATATGGAAATACCGAAATAGTAGCAATCCCAAGACTCCCAACTCACTCAAAAAAATAAAAATAAAAATAGAAGATCATGATAGAACATAGAGAAACATATATAATATGTTCCTAAATGTTCTACCATGTTTGCAACAATTTTTTGATTTTTTTTTTGTAATTTTTCCTTAAAAATATAAGGAAAAGTAAAAAAAAAAAAAAATACAGAAAAACATAGTAGAATTAAGAGAAACATACACAATATGTTTAATGTATTTTAATATCTTTCTTGTATTTTTAATTTTTTTTGGCATTTTCTGTATTATTTATTTAATTAATAAATACATAAATGCAAAAAATAATTTTATTTTAAAATTATACCAAATTGACATATTATTTAGATAATGGATTGTAGTATCTCATATAAAAAAAGACTAAACAATGCCCATTTGGCGTGTTTTTAATTTTCTTTATTTTTCTGAATAATAAAAGAAGGACAGTCCCAATGCACGAGATTGGAGAAAAAATAGGGCACTTTCCGTAGTTGACGAAATTGGGGTTTCGGCTTTGATCCGGCCTAAATAGAAGTTTTAGATTCAAATGGACTCAAGTGGAGTCATAGATTTAGCTAAATGAAGCTAAATCTACGAGTTCTTTTTTTTAAAGGGATTTTGAGTTTTTTTTTGTTGAGATTGACGATACGGTCAGGCGAGACATGATACAATATCATGTATTGAGCATTGTTTTAAGGGTTTTCTTAAGAAAATTCAATCGTATTGCGAGACATGTGTGATAAGTGCTGTGATACGCCACAATTTTAAAATTTGGGGGGGGGGTATCACACCCCCACCTCGCGATACCGATATGTATTGTGCGATACTTTAAACCATGGCAGTCCCTGTAAATTTTGGATTGAAATTAACAGCAGGAGGAATCACCTTCCACCATTAAAACCAAGGAAAATAGAAAATCTTAGACACCGTTGAAGAGGTAAGATCTTCTCTGTTGGATTCTCCCATAGGACCAGAGTAAGTGAAGATAATAGCATCAGTGCATTCCCTTTAAGCTTTGGTGATGCTAGAGGGCATAGTTTTAAAGATCAAGATTGGGATGGCATGACTGATCTGATGTGGACTGGTGGTGATGGCAAAGGGTCAAATGGTCAGATCGGGTGTCCCAGATTGGGATCGGATTGGTCATGGTCATCTCAACCTGGATCTGAATTGAGTGTGGTAACGGTATTAATTTCACTGTAGACTCAAGAAATTTCTTCTCTAAATAACAAAGCGGGGGAAACATAACGAGCCACCCTTGCTGTGATCAACTTGATGATTTCCTGTAGTGAAAAATTGTCATGAAATTTTTTGGATTTCCTCTCCTTAAAAATACTTTACAACCACAAGACAACATGTCCATAGCAGTTTGCCCCTTTTACCAAGGGAAGCAAAATGCCAACTCCACTACTCCATAATTTCACCTAAAAAAACCCAACTCACTTCAAACTTCATGAAGTGGCTTCATGTAGCTGAGGTAAACTCACAATCCATAAATGAAAAAGGTACTGTTTCGTCAACTTTCAGACACATAATACAAAGTGAGGAGATAATATCCATTTTTTCCAACCCCTCTGAAGCATGCCTCACATGTTTACCTTTGTATGGGCCACCTCCCAACCAAAATCCTTTATTTTCGGAGGGGCCAACGATATTAAATTACCTTTTGAGGGAAAGTACCTTGATTTTGAGAGGCAATATACAGAGGTCCATAGAAAACTCTCGGGTTGAAATGACCATTCTTCAAGGACCAGACTATATATGGAGTTTCAAAGGGGATGTCAGTTGTATACATCAAAATTTTATTGAGAGGGGAGACCATTTGGATTACTTTCTAAGAATGTAAACGTGATTTGCATCTTTGAATCCATCTTCATCTCGATCCAAGGCTTTTTTCCCCCTAGGAATAGTTTAGAAATTTCCTGTCTACATTGTTGCTGGCTTTCTCTAAATCTTGTTTTTGTTTTATGATTGGTAGGAAAATTTTATTATCAAGCAAGGGAGAAAAACAACAGTACTCAAAATATCTAATTTTTTTAGTTTTGAAAGTCTTCCACATATTTTGTTGGCAATAAGGATTTCACCAAGGATTTGTCTTCCTTTTTTTGGTTGACAAAAAGCTTCTTGGTTGTGTGACTTATCTCATTTTACTGGGAGAAAGTCTGTGCAATCATCTTGTAAACACTTCCCAACAAGCTAATAGACCTAGAATATTACAGGCCAATAATTCCACTTATTTTGGGAATAAAGGCGAAGAAAGTCGCATTTGTATTCCTATTAATTGTTTCTTTATCATAAAATTCATTAAAAACACCATGAAGGTCTCTATTTTCCATATCTCAGCATGTCTTTAAGAAACCATTAGTTAAGCCATTTGGACCTAGAGCCATGTCTTTTTCAATTGAACCTCCTTTCAAGCCAGGTAGTTTTATTTGTTTAGGAGTGTCCTAGCTGAGGCCGTCAACTCTAAGTTTGGTATCCATCTGTGAGGAATGCAGATTTACAAAGTGGGAAACAAATGTTCTGTGATGAAAAAGTGTCTGTGTCTGTGTGACAAACTGTAAGCTGACATGTACTGTGTTGGGGGTTAAAAAGTCCAAAAAGTGCTCCGTTGAAAAAGTACTTGTCCAAAAAGAGGCACCAAATTCAAAACACATCATGTGTCAATCTGTGGCATGCCTACAGAGGTTTTTTCATCACAGACAATCATTCTCCTAAAATTATTACCAATTTTCTTATAATGTCATCTTGGTTTTGAAGAACACCTCCCTTGTGGATAAGTTGGATGGCTAACTGATGCAAAAAAAAAAAAAAAAAAATCTACTTTTATCATTACCCTCTTTGATCTACTTGGAGTATGACTTATGATGCCAGCTTATAATCTCTCTTTTCAAGACATCCTTGAAACCTTTTTTGACCTAAACTCTGACTGTTCTTTCCTCTTTTCCTTGGTCTCTGTTCTTTTCGATTTTGTCTATTCTGTCAGTATCACTTATAACCCTTGCTTTAGATTGTCCTAGCAACTCAGAAACCTTCACTTTTATGTTTCATTCTATTTATTGTATTAACTTCAATTCCTTTCTGTTTTATCATTTGCTTCTCTGATCTAGTATTGTTTTGTCAGGAAGTCTTTATAAATCTGATTATTGTGGATGCTTGAGGTTTCTTTCAGGTCTTGCAGTTCTTCTCCCGACAGAAACAATCAAAGAAGTATATTCTTGTCCATTGTACTCATGGCCATAACCGCACAGGCTATATGATTGTTCACTTTCTTATGCGGTCACGATCGATTTCTGTGACTGAGGTGAGTGAAACACATGTATATTGTATTTTATCTAGTCCAAAGCGGCTTTCCTGCAGCGAAAAAGTGTGCAGTGACCCTCAAGCACCAGGTGCTGGGAGACACGTGGTGGAAAAAGTGAAAAAACACCCACAAATGGATGCAAGATGTGGTGATTTGCTTCTTTCCGTCATGTGTCTCCCAGCGCCTGGTGCTTGAGGGTTGCTGCACACTTTTTCGCTGCAGGAAATCCACTTCAATCTTAGTCTTTTGGTTCATTGTTGCCAATAACCCCATTTTCTTTTCAACTTTGTGTTGGATTATCTGTTGAGCAGGCAATACAAACATTTGCTAATGCACGCCCACCAGGAATCTATAAACAGGACTATATAGATGCATTATACACGTTTTATCATGAAAGAAAGCCTGAAGCAGTCGTTTGTCCACCAACTCCAGAGTGGAAGAGATCTTCTGATTTTGATCTGAATGGTGAAGCTGTCCCAGAGGAGGATGATGATGGTGGTATAGCCGTTTCTTTGCATGTATGCATTATCTTGAAATTATAGTTTATTTCATAGTTAATATATTATTTTTATCAGTTTGTAAAGGTTCTCTCAGTGCGTAGAAGAGCATAATGCAATGTTCAATTTCAAAATAAATAGAGTTGATTTTATTATTTTAGAGACGCAATGTAATGATCAATTTTGAGTTATATAGTGTTGATTTTTCTATTTTATATGTTGTTCTTGATGAATTGACATGCTTGATCACTTTGATTGGATCATATTTATTTGCAAAAAATAATTCAAAATGATTTAACTGGATGTTTAAATTTTTTTTTGGTTGATAGGTTGTTATAAAAGTTTTTTGCAAACAAATTTGTCAATAACAAAGTAGTATAAATTTTAAAAGGTGTTAAGGTATCATGTCCTTTCTTTATGGTGTAATTTGATTTTCTATGAATGTCTTGTGTGGAGAAAAAGTTACTATAGATATGTTAAGTTCTAGGCTCCTAGCAGCCTAGAGAGTAACATATGTATGTCTATCTCTTGTATTTTATACTCAAGATCGGGAAGTTCTTGGGAGGCTTCTGTAGTCTTACCAATTAATGATAGTGTCTTTGTAGCAGGAGGATCATGTAGAAAGTGGAGTAATGACAAATGATGACGTCTTGGGAGATGCAATACCTGTTGACCAGCAAGATGCGATGCGAATTTTCTGCTATCATTCACTTAAATTGGGTATAGGGGTAGGCACTCGAGGATTTTTCTTCTTTTGATGTCTTAAAACATGAATGCTATAGTGTAGCAGAAATAGCCTGTCTTATTTCTTGATATCTACTTTTATATCTGGACTTTGCGGTATTTAGTCACTTAATCCCTTTCTTGAGCTTCATCTAAAGGAAAACCACTTGAACCCCGTGTTCTTCTGGACCATTTAAGACATTGTCTTGCAGACGTCCTGTTAAACTCCCTACTTTTTAAATGATAAATTAGATGTTCGATTTATTTATTTTTAAGAAAAAATATATTCATGAAAAGTGGAAATAAGGAAGTCTCTAAGAAAACTGAAAAGGAAGACACTAAATAACTTAACCCGGGTTATCTTTATGAAAACCAGAAAATGAAGAAAAACAGAATAATATATTCTAGGGTTTAGGTTTAAAGAAGAGAGGAAGAAGAAGAAAAGAAGAAGAATTGGAAAAAAATCTTGGGTCGTGAATCAATCAATCACACCCAGTCGATCTTTATTTAAATATAACATGAATTGGACAATTCTGTTCTCACAAAATGAATAGAGTGTAAATACCCTTATGAATGATACATAATACCTATCTTATCCTTTTCAACACTCCCCTTCTAGTTGGTGCATAGATATCTGATATGCCCAACTTGCCAAACATTTATGATAACTGCGCCTTCGGAACAACCTTGGTGAGTATTTGTCTGCACAAATGGTGTATGGATCAGTCTTGCCCCACTTTTTTTACTTTTCTTAATGAATTGTCTATTGACCTCAATATTATGTTGAATTGTGTTATGCGTTATACTTATTGCTGCCTTGTTGTCGCAATAGAGGAATGGTTTCACAAACCCAAGTCCCAACAAAAGCATTCATAACAAAGAATCTCACATACACCATAAGGCATTGTACAGTATTCAGCTTCTGCACTGGACCTTGCAACTACAAATTGCTTTTACTCCTCCAAGTGACAAGATTACCTCCAACAAATGTATAATAGCTAGATGTTGATCTATTATCAGTTACAGAATCTGTCCAATCTGCATCAGTGATAACTTTTATTTTCATATGATCATGTTTTGAATCAAGAGGAAGGGTACTAGAGAGTGTATTGTGGAAGGGGATTCCTTGACGGTCATTACTTGGGATGGGGGGGGGGATGCGGTTTGTGGAGGATGCACTACATCATTGCTGAGATCAGAATTTTATTAATGGAGTTGACTGCTGAATTACATCATGTCCTTCGATCGATCCCAAAATTCATTAGCTGATAAGATTGCTAAGTGGAGTGTAGTGCAGCATCAGGTGTTTGAAGGGGATCAAATGCCTGAGTGTTGATGTAGTTGTCTACGTTTTCTGGTTTGCTTATTGCGGCCGATTGGTTGCCTTGTATGGTTATTCCTCTCTTATTCTATTAATATAATAATTCATCATTATTCATCAAATTTTTTTACTGAAATCTAAGACTTCCTAAAAATTTAATTTCCTAAAATCCTAAACTACTAAAACATGGGAAATACCTAGGCTGTTGACCAGCTCTTAAGTGGGGCCCATCATGTTAACTTTATTGCCCAAATAATGGCAAAAAAATCTAACTGTCAGCCAAGCCTAGAGTACCAACATTAACCTTGGTTTTCTCCCTTATTACAATCATACACTTGAACATAAAACACCCTAACTACCGTTGGCCAAAAAAGCCTTATTACAAAAATACCCACTCTTTACAACTCATATAACACTGCATTTTAAATCTAACCCTCTTTTGTGGGGGTACATACATAAGTCACATTATGTTGTCTGCATCAGAAACTAAGAGAACAGTCCTGCTTGCTCATATTTGGATTCTTTCTAAATTTTGACCAAAGTAAAGCGGGCCCAATAAGTGGAATGTCTTTGAGAGCGTTCTCTTTAATGAAGTTGCAGAAGGCCTCCATCCTCCTACCCTTCACCCCTATATACCACGGAACCCTCCACTGAAAATTTATTGTTTCTACTGGAAAACAACCCACCATTTGTCGGCCCATAAATCCTGGTAAGAGCACAATTTAAATCATCACCCTTCATTCTCTATTTCAATGACAAAGAAAATACTCCTACCTCTGAATCTATCACCTGTTGTGTTCACAACTTCACATCCCAAAGAATAATGACTCCCCCAGCTGTACCCACTGATGGTAATGCAACCCAATCCACCTTTTCATAGCTGCAAATTTCTCTGATTAACCCCTTATTAACCCTATCTAGTTTAGTCTCTCGAAAGATACTTTTATCCACCCTCCTCACTCACTTCTTCTCCCTGCTCTCTAACCCTTTAGAGTTCTAGGACAAGATTGAGATCTTTGTATGATATTTTTCTTTAATTCTCTCATTTTCTGAGCTGAAATTTGTTCTTGAGACATCAATTTCTTCTCAAAGTTCACAGTGCACTGTAGATTCCTGACTTTCCTAGATCTCTTAAATTCTTGTGATCCATTTCTCTCTCTCTCCCTCTCTCTCTCTCTCTCTCTCTCTCTCTCTCTCTC
>JAOXJP010228321.1:0-11144 GCA_025762735.1 Platanus orientalis | reverse complement strand
CCCAAACCCCGGCCCGAACCCTCCTCTACGGGTCCAAGCCTCGGCCCGAGCCCGGTCTATAATTTGAGGGCCGGGCCTAGGCCTACTATGGCCTGGCCCGTGCCCACCCCTAGATGGGGCCTATATACTTTTGCAGGGCCCCACCTTCACTGTGTCTGTGGTGCACTGTGACACACCATAAAAGGGCGTAAAAGATACGGTTCCTTTTTTATACCTGTGCTGTAGGTCCTACAGTATGATGTGGCAATCTGCCAACCCGAATAGGCCTACTGATGAAAAGATAAAAGAAAAAGAGCAGGCACCTTCCATACAAGTTGAACAACTTGTATGATGGAGGGGAACCCTTGTATGCCAAGAATTCATGGACTGTCCAACCGAAGTTACAAAAGGTTTAAATGAAAGAGAAAGCAGAGGGCTGAAGTTTTTTTCTTCTACAAGACACAACAGTTCCATTTTTTGGCCAAATTTGAGAAAGCGAGACGCACACAGTACTGAAAACCATATGCCATGGCTCTTTGGCCCCATGGAAAAGGAGAATGGACTACTCTGACAGGGGACATTCCCCCTATACGGTAGATATGTATCATGAAACGTTAACTTGAAAGTTAATTTAATAATAAAAAAAAATATGTACCTTAACTTCTAAGGGTAATCATGTCATTTTCATACAGTTGTTTTACACATCTGTACTGCTGTCCTCCATCGCAGCAAAGAATATGCTATGTATCTAAGATGCATCATTCTCAATGTACCCTAACCCTCCCTAGCTCAATCCCATGGAGTCCACAACTCATGGACCGCCTTTAGAACCGTCTAAAAGGAATTGGGTAGGACCAGGATTGCAGGATACCAATCAAACGGTTTTAAAATCCAATCTCACGTGAGCCCAATTTCCCCAACCCTCTTCTTTCGAGAAAGCATTTTTAAAAGCTCATGATCCAATCCATCGCCATCTCTCCTTATCCTCCTTCGTACGAATTTTACAGAGAATTGTCACTCCCCTTCTCGCTGTCTCTCGGTGCAGGAAAAAAGAAGTGTGGATATGTTGGATCCAGGAAACGATTTGCTTCCACCTTCATCTCCCACCATCTCTTCCGTTTCTTCATCCGATCTAGACACAGAGGTAAGGATCTTTCAAAGATTTTGTTGGGATTATGTTTTTTCTTCTAAAGATTTAATTTTTATCTTTTGCAGTCAACTGGGTCGTTTTTCCATGATAGGAGCACCACATTAGGAACGCTGATGGGAGTGAGTTACCCGGCAATTTCAGCTAGGGTTCCGTCTCAGAGAGAAAACAACGTTGGCGCTGCAACTGGGGATAATGTCTTCAACATCGGAGAAGGCGGCGGCGCCGGTTCCCGGAAGAGCAAGAAATCGAAGAAGAAGAAGGTGGTGACGGCGGCGGCAGCAGTGGCGGCAGACAGGAGGAGGCGGTGGTGGAAGCTCTGCAGGGACGATGCGGCTAGGCCGGCCTCGTTGGGCGACTTTCTGGAGGTTGAACGGAGATTCGGCGATGGGGCATTTTACGGGGAAGCGGCGGAGCTGGAGGGTGCGATGCCTCAGCCTCAGTCAGCGCCGGGGAATGGACGGCTCTTGTTCGCCGACGGCAGGGTTCTTCCTCCGTCTCAGACGGAGTCAACCCCGCCGACAGCGGGGGCCCTTTGTAGTTTCCCGGTTCTACTCTCTGGGATCTGTAGCGGCGGTGGAGGGTAGAACCGTAAAATTCTTTAATTTCGTTTTTAATTTTTCATTTTCTTTAATATAATATAAAGAGATTGTTAGATATCTGATATCTCACATGCAAAAGAAAGCGAAAATGGATTTTCTTGTTTTTTTATTATTATTTTCTTTGTATTATATCTAAGCTTTTAATTAGATTGAACGGTGGTAAGGCAATCTGGGGTATTGTTGATCCACGTGGCAAGTGATTATTCGAGATGTTACGTCAGCCTCCTTGGATTCGCTTTAAGGCCAAAGTACAAGAATGCATCGATACAACCATTGGATCTTAAGCAGTAATTACAATGGACGGCGGCAGCTAAAGGTGTTGAAAATTAAATTTTATGTAGATCAAACGCTTAAATCAAGTCTTATCTGTTTATTTGTTGGGCTTTGTCACGTAAAAGTTATGGGCTTGTCTGTCACGTTTCACACTAAAGGGCCCATAAAAATATGAATAAGTGGAGGTGGTGTGGAGTCTCTTTCTTCGGTTAGATGGCTTGAGTTTCACCCAGCTCAGCTTGAGGTCATGGACTCATTGTCTGCTTGTCCGGGCTCAGCTTTTTGTCAAGAAATTCTTGGGCTTCAACTGAGTATGAGTTTGGGCCTATTGCAGCCCAAAGTTCACTCAGGCCCATTAGCCAAACTTGAGGAAAGGTTGGTAGCCAAACTGTCTTGGCATGAGACCTTCAACCTAAGACATTATAGGTTCAAACATCTGAGTCTCTCTACATAGAGCCAACAGAAAATTCTCAGTTTTTTTATTTATTATTATTTTAAGAGAAAATAGCAAAATATAATTAGCATTATAAAATTATAAATATTAAAAATTTATTATAATTAAAAAATTTGGCGAAGCATTTGGATGGTACATACCTCGAGTGGCTTACAAGCTTGACATGTGTACGACACGCAACCGAGAATATATAATTGAGGACTCCATCCAAAAGATGATATGATGATCTTTAGTTGGATTAAAGTTAATTATTCAATTAGTTAAAGAACTAGCAAATGAAATTGTACAAAAGAAGGAAAAAAAAAAAAAAAATGAGAGAAGAAGAAGAGGGTGTCCATTTGGCGCCCCATAAATGTGAATCATGGCTCATTGTGGATATTGCATTTGTCTTGGCCTTTTATTGATGTTGGTTAGCTGTTGTTGGGTTAAAACAGAACCAACTAAAGCTCTAGGTCTAAAGAGCATCACATATGTTCTCTTTGGGCATTAATTCCAGTAGGCCCACCTCACGTGAAACTTCTTTTTGATGTTGTACTAGGAAAAAGTTGTGGGGCTTGCTAATACACTTGCTCTAATCCAACTTTACCCGACAATCTACTAGGAAAGTGATTTCAAAAGCGCATATTTACATATATGCAAATGAGTTGAGAGCTTTATTCCAAATCAAGTGCAAAGTTGATCCCAATCTGATGGTTGAAAGCTTGTTTGCACATAAACACATGCTCTTCAAATCATCTTCCTTAATGAAAAGGGAGCAAATGTCTTGTCCAGATATTGGTGTCTGCGAAGGTGACGTCATATGGAATAAAATGGGCGGAAATTTGAAATTTCATCTAACTCCCACTCATTTTATTCCATGTCACATCCTGTGGTGTCATGGACACCAAATCTTTATTCCACATGCTGGACACCAAATTCTGTACAGAACATTTATTTTGCAAAGAGAAAGAGGACTTCATAAGAAAGAACCATGTTGTGGGCCAAAAAGAAGAGAGAGAAAGACATAGAAATGAATCATTGCTAGTCATCAACAAAGACTGAGCACAAGTAGGGTTAACTAGGAAGTTTCGCTTGACGAGAGTTCTTTCATGATGAAATAAAATTTTGCTTGACAAGAGCTCTTCAAGATGAATGAAAAGGCCATAGACGAAGTACCAAATATTTTATGTTTTTTTTGTTAGGCCTTGTTTGGTTGCCATGAATTGAGTAAAAAAGAAAATTACATAAAAGAAAAGAAAAAATCTATAATTTTCTATTCTTTCCAATGGTTGTATGGTTGCCAAGAAAAAGAAAAAGAAAAACTTGACCTTGTGTTACAATTTTCATGAGAAAGAGAGAATTTTCAAGCAAGAGTTGTATGAAAATAATATAGTAGCAAACGAGAAAATAGTTTGTTGCATAAAAAAATTTCAAAAATTGAGGATTTCAGGTTCTTAAAAACAAAATAGCTTGAAAATGATTTTTCTCAAGAAAATTTTACCAAGAATCATGAGAAAACCAGCTTTTCATGACACCCAGACAAGGCCTTAAATTAAAACATAATTTCTTTGAGAAAAGATGCAAAGACAATGAATTCTTGACAATCTCTGATATTTTAAAGGGCATGAAGAAGGTGAGGTATGATGATGCTTGCTCCATGAGGATTCGCGATTAGAAAAGAGCCTAAGGGATAGAGAACTAATAGGTTCTTATATTGACCATTTCCACATATAGAAACTACACAATATCCTTAGGTTTCTTTTCTGGAAAATCAAATATATAATTAACATAATTAAGTACAATTATTAAAAAAATCAAATATATTGTTAGCGTTGTTGTCAAATTATCATTAAATTTTTGGCACATTGACCCCATCAATATACGGATGAAGCAGTTGGATGGTCAATACCATCGTTTGTATGAGACAACCCATAATGTAATTGTGAAAACTGCCGAAAAGATGACATGATGATCTCAAGTTGGAATAAAGGGTATTATTTAATTAATCTAATAACTAGCAAGTGAACCCATGTGAAGAAAAATTTCTTTTATTCTTTTTTTCAAAAAATGAAAGAAAAGAAGAGGGTGTCCACATGGCACCATATAAATGTGAATGATGGTCGATAGTGTATTTTGCTTTGCCTTCACCTTTCATTAATTTTGGTTAGTTGTTGGCTTAAAACAAAACCAATCCAAGCTCTATGCCTAACGAACAGCTCATACTTTTTTTCTTTTCTGTTCTTTGGGCAATAATTCCATGAGGCCCACCTCACATGAAAACTCCTTTTTGATGTTGTAATAGAAAAAAGTTGTGGGGCTTTCTAATACGCTTATTCTAATCCAACTTTACCCGACAGTTTCCTAAGAAAGTGATTTAGAAAGCAGATATTTACGTGCAAATAAATTGAGAGCTTTATGCCAAAATAGGGGCAAGTATATTGATGTCAAGTTGATCCAATTTGATGGTTGAAGCTTGTCTGCACATAAGTACATGCATTTGAAATCATTTTCCTTATGAGAAAGAGGATCTTCGTAAGAAAAAACAATGTCATGGGCCAAAAGGAAGAAAGAGAAAGATCATACTTATATATCATTGCTGTTGATCAACAAGGACTGAGGAGCACAAATAAGGTTAAATAGGAAGTTTCTCTTGGCAAGAGCTCATCAAGAATGAGATGAAAGGCCAAAGGTGAAGTACCAAATATTTTATGTTATGCTTTAGGTATAATTTTGCTCATATACTAATTGAGGTCATTCAACACAATTTTTTAGGAATATCCAAGTTTATTTGTTATAAAAATTATTAAATAAATTATTTTTCTCTTAAATTAAAAATTACTTGAATTTCTCCATGAAGATTCTAGAATAGAAAAGAGTCAAAAGGAATAGTGACCTTATAGGTTCTAACATCTGAGTCTCTCCACATATAGACAGAAACTTCATAGGTTTCTTTTCTTTTCTTATTAGTGATTTAAAAAGTCAAATATATGATTAACATATTAACTATAATTGCTAAAATACAAATATGCTGTTAGTGTAATCAAATTATTATTATTAAATATTTGGCTAATGAGTCATTCAAATTATGGCCAAAGCACTTGGATGGTCTACAATTAAGAGTGATTTGCATGGTTGACATATGTACGAGACCCAGAATAAAATTGCGGAATGTCCCAAAAAAATATATGATGATCTAAAGCTGGGTTAATGCTTATCATTATTCAATTAGTCAAATAATGTGAATGATGGCATATAGTGGATTTTGCATTTGTCTTCACCTCTTATCAGTTATGGTTTGCTGGCTTAAAACAAATTCAACCCAAGCTAATGAACATCTCATTTGTTCTCTTTGGGCAATAATTACATGAAACAGACCTTACATGAGATCAACCCTTGTTTATATTATAGTAGAAAAAGCTGTGGACTTTTTTTCTTTGGTAAAAAGTTGTGGGGCTTAATAATGCACTTATTCTAATCTAACTTTACTCGACTTCTTATATATGGAAGTAATTTAGGAAGCATGTATTATCATGCAAATGAGTTGAGAGCTTTTTTCCAAATTGAGGGCATGTATGATGTTAACGTCTCAGTTTCTCCTGGTTAAGAGGCATTTTGGTTTAAGACTTACTAGAGGAATGAAATAAAAGGCCAAGGCCACGTGGCAAGTAGAGGTGCTCTCATGTAATATTAATATGATGTTTTTAGCAATATTTTATGCTCAAAGTCATTTGACACAAATTTTTAACAGAATCAAGGCGATTTTTCATAATAAAATATTAAATAAATTATTTTCTCTTAAATAAAATTTGCTTGAATTTCTCTATAAAAAAAAATATGGACATGATGAGTGCTCAATGTTGCTTAACCTTCCAAAGAGCGAGAAGGAGAGGAATGCGGACTCTTTAAGTTTGTTTTTTTTAATAAATTAATTAAGTTTATAAACTCACGCACACAGAGGGACGAGCATTTTCTACCTGATGCTAACCTCCGCTGAGGTCAAGGGGTGGCCACATCAGCATCAGAAACGATTTACACCCAACCCAAAAGTGAAAATCACTGTCGGCGCTGATGTTTCCACCCGTTTGACCCTCGGCAGAGGTTAGAGGAGGATAGGGTCGGCATAAAATCCAAGCCGGGGGAATGTGGCCATTCAATCATTGACGTTTACCAATCCTAGAAAAGAACTCCAACTCAAATGATTTTATCCACAATGACACCCTTTCATTTCACTTTTAATTTCACTCAATCCTTTGTATCTCCTTTCCGTTCTTATCTTTTAGTTCATCCTCTCTAACCTATTTAGCTTCTTTAGAGTTTGATATCATAGTGAATAATCTTCATTTTTTTAAAGTGGGGATGTGATATAGATCCTTAATGCAGGAGTTTCTTGTAAAGGCAGCAATTGATAGGGGTCCATAGAGGCCATAATTTTTGTGGGGTACATTGAGGATTATCTTTTTAACACTTTATTTATTTATTATAATAAGACCTAGTGGCTAGGGATAATAAGAGATTTATTAGGGGAGTGACAAATATGTTGCTACCCATTTTCTTCTTTATTTAGTTAAAAATAGCCAAGTTTAAGTTGTTGGGTCGTAGGAGAGAACTAGAAAGAAGCTTCAAGATTTCTGTGAGCTTCGCATAGATCCACAAACCCACGGGTATGTTCTTCAACCAAAAACCTAAAATTAAACCCTAGAACGTCCTCATGGCATCTTCAGCAATAAACATTGCATCCTGAAGGTTAGCGGGATGACGTGAAAAGAGCAAACTAATTTTGATATATAATCCATTTTCTATTTGAATCTGCCTTAGTTGCAAAATGCTTTTCAGTTGCGAGAGACAACCTTGGTTGTGGCTGAATGCTTCAGTCATGGTTGCTGCTTTTAGTTATGGACAAGAGTCAATCGTGAATATGCATAGTCGCTGTACATTACGGGTGGTAACGAGCTGAGTTGAGCCAAACTTTGCCCAACTCAACTCGGGCTTGCCACATGAAGACAAAGCTCAGACTTGGCTTGGGCTTGTGATGAGCCTGAGGTTCCAAGCTCAGGCTCAAAAAGAGAAGCTCTGATCCGCACAAGCTCGGTTCAGCTCGTCAACATCTTCTCTTCATTCCTGTTTGGATTTAAAAGGTTCATGCAAATTTTTTTCTGTTAAAATGTTGCAAATTTTCATAAAAGAGCATGTAAAATCCTTTTCCTTCTTCAATCACCCAGACGTATGTAACACTGAGACACTGTGTGAAAAGAATGGGAGAAGGGAATGTTGAGGGTTAAGCCAAAAGCATACCAATCAAACTAAACTAGATGAAATCAATAAAATCAAAGAACAAAATAAATCAAACCACAAACACACCACAAAACACAGGATTTATGTAGAAACCCCCAAGTTAAGGAAAAATTACAAAGTCGTAAAAAAAGCTTCACTATCTTTGGAAGAATACAAGAGTTATCTCTCAATCTCTCACAAACCACAAAATTTTTACTATGTTTTCTTCCATTACATTAACCCTAGACAACCTTAGAGACTTTGTACATCATAGAGGTCGAGTTGGAGAAGAATCCCACTCTCCTACGGATCTTCTAAAACAATTCTCAAAATTTTTGCTGCTCCTAACTAATTCGCCAAACTTGTGGATTGATCCAGGGCTCCGGTCCGATGCGCATCGATCCTGGGGTCTGGAGTGATCCGCCATTTTTGTTGATCGATCTTGCACCTTCTGGTGTCGATTACTGCATGCTCGAGAGATCTTAAACTAATCCACCAAAACTGTGGATTGATCTGGCCTATTGGATTGGTCTTGGGCCCTTTAGGACCGGTTCTAGCTTCCTGAATCTATCATCTTTGGTTCTTCTTCTCTTTTGGTTGCATCATACTCCATTACCAACAATCTTCTACTTGGAGACCGATGCTCTCTTTCCCGTTGTCTAGTTTTTACACTTGTGATGAAACCTCTTCCTTTCTCGTTAATCTCTTGTGGCTCTTCTTCATCATCTTTACTCATAAAGGCTAACTGAAGTTTTATAAAACTCCAATTTCTAAACTGTCACCACTTTGGTAAGAATGTCTGCTAGTTTTTTTATCTGTATGGATCTTTTCCAACTTCAGCATTTATTTCTTTGGGAGAGACTTTATGAAGTAATATCTTTTATTAATGTGTTTCATCTTTACATGAAAGGATGAATTCTTCACTAAATGAGCTGTCACTGAATAACGTACTATTCTCTTGTTTCCTTTTCAACTCTTCCATCAAGTTTTTCAACCAAATCAATTCATTGTTAGCCTCCGTCACTACAATGTATTCCACTTCCATTAAGGAAAACACAATGTTCTTTTGTAGTTGAGAAACCTGACTGACTATTGTGTCCTCTAAGGTAAATACAGACTCTGTCATGCTCCTCCTCTTGTCTTTATGTCTTGATAAGTCTAAGTATACAGATCCTTGTAGTTATACCTCTTCTCCAAAACTCAAAGTTGTGTTTATGGTCCCTTTTAAGTATTTCAAGACCCACTTAACCACTTCCCAATGCATCCTTATAGGTTTCTCATCAATCTACTTACAACTCCCACTGTTTGAGTTATATCCGACTTGTATTGACCATGACATATATCAAGTTGCCCACCACTGAAGCATATGGAACCGTAGACATATAATTCTTTTCCCTTTTAGTATTAGGAGAATCTTCTTTGGAGAGTTTAAAGTGAATAGCTAGTGGGGTACTTAAAAGTCCAGTTTTGATCTTAGAGAGGGGGTGAATAGAATTTATCAAATTCTTTTGATTAACTCTTAATTAATTTTTAATTGATTAATGTTTAATTCATAGTATGAAAATTAATTCACTTGACTTGTTAAAATATTTTCTTTAAAATTATAAGTATAATAAAATGACAATTATTAAAAATGTTCTTTTTACAAGATAAAGTTGTTATAGTGAAAGAACATGTAATGACTTAATGAGCATGCCAAGATAGAGAGAAAGAAGAGAGACAATTCACACACAACATAGTATTTTATAGTGGTTCAGCACTTGGCCTACGTCTATTTTCAAAGTTCACACTAAGTTACTAGATTTTATTTAAATTGAATACAATTACAATCAAGGTAAAATTCTAAAACCTATCTACACTTAGTGTCTCTAGCGAGTGCTAAATCTATTCCCGATGTCTCCGACAGGAACGGTCTACGCCTCTAGTATCTCTGGTCAAGGTGCTAAGTCTATACTACCGATGTCTCTGATGGTAGTACCAAGGTTTACTCACGATGTCTCTAGTGGGAGTAATCTAACCTCTGATATCTTAGGCAGAGGTACTAAGGTCTTATGAAATTTAAAAAGAGTCAATACGAATTACCTCATAAGATTGATGTATTGCATGTAATTTCTTGAATGGTGGTTGCTCCTTGATGAACTGATAGGCCTTATTCTTCCACCGAGCTCCCAAGTAATACTACTTTACTTTTTGGAGCTTCCTACGAGGGTTTATTTGAGAATAAACGCTTCTCCTTGCTTCCCTCTCTTGATCTTCAAGAATAGAGTGCTTGGGAAGCACTTGCAGGCTCTTAGGATCTTCAATGAAGATTCATAAAGAGAGCCTTGGATGTTGGAGGATTAAATGCCTTAGGTTTTCTTCGCTTTGCACAGAAGTCACTCTCTTTGTGTTTACGTATGTTTTCTTTACGACTCAATGAAAACCCTGATGTACTTATAGGGGATGAGCTATGTTGTGCACCCTTGATTTGGCATAATCCCCAATGGATAAGTAATCCCCATCGTTCATAAAGATTGTTTCTATATAAAATTATTGTGATTTTGCGATGTCAAATTGATTCGGCACTGTCGGATTGATCTGTTCGGATTTATCTGCCTCTTCTGAATTGATCCAACGTCTCAGACAAAATGTCCCAAGACATGCTGCATTGATCCGAGGGCCATGTCGGATCTATCCGACAACCCCTTAGATTGATTTGTTAAGTGCAGATTGATACGACACCCCTCGGATCGATCTGATTCCCTTGTTTTGCTGCTAGTTTTCCTTAATTTTACACCTAAGCCTCTTAGGACTTATGCAAAGGCAATGACTTGGTCCATAAGGCTACATAAAATTTCGTAGGTCTCTTACACCTATGTATATCATTATTTTTATCTTCATATACATTTCTTGAGTTTGATGATGCTTTTGATTTTTAAGTCTGGAACTCCTACAATTAGGGAATGATCCATCATTGGCTTTAAGTGCTTGGATTTTGTCTTCAATGGGACCTAAGGACACTTGATGATTACAACCATGACCACATATGCACAATTCTTATGCCATGCCTAATCTACCACTCCATGTATTTTATATATTATGAAATTGACAATTACATCAATAATATTAACTGGCTTCACATCCTATATGTTGAATCTACCAAGCGCTTTTTCAACATACTTTGCATAAGACAACCTCAAATCATGGTTCTTTCTGTCTCTTTTGATTCTCATTCCAATAATTTTTTTAGTTGCTCCCAAGTCCTTTATCTCAAATTCCTTTGACAACTGCTTCTTCAAGTTGTTTATCTTATGTATGCTTGAACTTTCCACAATCATATCATCCATATACAAGAATAATATAATATACCTATTGTAGCACCCGCACCATGATGCACATATACTGTGCACATGTCACACTTAGAATGCTAACACATGTCACATAAGTTCTGTACACACAT
>JAOXJP010228320.1:0-11144 GCA_025762735.1 Platanus orientalis | reverse complement strand
ATATTAAACGGTACCGGATAATAATCGGACACGGATAGTTAACCGAATATTTAATCGGATTCGGATATTATCCGTGATGGATATGTGTATATCCTTAATTGGTTCATTTATAATCAAATATTTTTTAATCGAACGGATATTTAATCGAAACGGATACATTTATATTTATATTTGCTTTAAACGAATACGAAAATGAGCCGGAGTCGGATGATGATCGGATGCTTACATCCCTATGAACACCCACTAAGGAAATCTTCCAAAAACGCCATGATCGAATAAAATTACTCTCAACTACAGAGGAAAATTGGAAGAGGTAGAGGGACAAATGAATGTTCGGTTTTGCCCTTGATGAGAATTGATGCCAAACGATAGGTTTAATGGTTCAATCTCCTATTCCAATAAATTGAGAATTGTTACCAAACGATAGGCTTAATCCGATCTAAAGATCTTTAGGATTGGGATCTTCTGATTTCATCTAACAATCACAATTCTAAGATTCAAGATCCCATGCCAAAGACAGCCTTAATGGTCTTTGTTGCACAAGAGTATATCACCTCAGTAGGCTTTCTGTCACTGTTTCATCTATTGGGGCTATCCCTAGGTTGTCACGTGTATGGTACTATTCTTTTGTCTTGCTACTATTCATCTCAACACCCCAATAACAATTTCATTCTTAAATATTTATCTACTAATTTACATATCCTATTTTGATTATTGTCTTCTCAAACATACTAGAATTTGTGGCTATCTATCTGCTTAGCCCTTCCATAATAATAATATCATTGTTAACCAGTCATTGTGTGCCTTCCAAAATGCCCAAATTTTCAACTTTCTCATATTTAAATAGTATACCTCAAAGATATTATCCCAGTCTATAAGCCACAGCTCACTTCGACATTTCCAATTTCCTATAGAATCTCCGGGGCTTTTTTAGCAATACACTCTATCCATTGCTTCTACCTCTATCCGATGTAGTTAGCCCAGGACCTGGACTCGGATTGAAGCCACTGTAGTTCAAATGCAGCCTTACAACTGAGTGAGTGAAGGTTGGTTAGGAGTGGGCTGCTTAGGTATGAATGGAAAAAGAGGGTCCTATGTTGAGGAAGGGGGGAGAAGCTTCGAGCCTCCCTTCATTCATTTTGTGGGAGCCACACAACACATAGCTGGTAGTCAGAGGGCCCATACTACTTGCCTAACCCTTCACTTAGAGGGACTGTAGATCGAAAAGTGCCTTTTAAACCACTTGGCGGAAGGGAAGGGGCCTATGTATTTGCAAGACCCCTATAGATTTGACCCGGCGAGGCTTTTCTACGCTTGGTGTAGAAAATGCCTAGGTCAAGGGGCGGCCACATCAGCATCAGAAGTGATTTACACTCGCCCCCAAAAAGTGAAAATCACTTTTGGTGCTGATGTTTCCGCTCGTTTGACCCTCAACGGAGGTTAGGGGTTGCCGTATAAAATCCATACTGGATTTGACCCTACCTACACCCACCCTTACAAAATAAAGAAATAAAAACTTGATGGGTACACTAGGATGAAGGCTGATCTATTTGAATTGATGATCAAATCCACCACATGGAATACATCCATGTCAACTGCCAACTAACTTCTTCTTTTTTATTCTTTATATATTTTCCTTTTTGTTGTAACGCTCCAAAATTGAAACTTGAATAGCCCGGGGCCTGTCAACCACACAAGGCTCTTGTCCGCGGCCCAACATAGGCGAGCGTGCGTGCTTGTCTTCCAAATAACGCAAACGAACGTCGTTTTCATCGAATCAAACACCTTGTTAGATAACGACGCGTGGACCTACCACAAATACAGCCACTCATCATCAACCTCACATGCATGACTAGGGAAAGAAAGACAAGAAAAGAGGCCATCATTTCAGAGTCCAAAATCCAAAACCGCGTGAGGGCACGAAAATGTAAATTGGATTTGACATACACGTGGCTATGGTGTCAAGCTACTAAGGCCCAAGATGTACGAGTAGGTTTGGAGTCCCTATGCAAAAGCCTTTGGATTGGAATCTTTTAGTTTTGGTTGAAAACTATGACTCATGCGTCTATCTTGTGGGTCCCCAAGACAAATGATTCCAAAGCCCATGGACCTTGTACGGGCTCTATCAACCTCCAAAGGTCTAACTGATGGGCCCCACAAAAAAAGATTTGGTTGGAGGCGCTTCGGATTCCAAGATCCAACCCAACAAGCTACCCATCTATTCTACCGCTTTCAAGGATTCCTTCATATTGATGGGCTTGAGGGCCCACGCACATGGCAAAGTGGGTGTTCTCGATGTTCCCAGTGTTCTTAGACGCGTAACGCTGTTAACATCGTTACATGTGTCCTGTAATGATCCTATCATCTAATTAAAGTCTCTGAATCCAGCTAGGCAGGAGCAGTGTAGTGAAAATGTTTGTGGTCGGGTCACCCAGGCTGGTTAGCCAGGTCGGTTCGGGCTTGGGCTAACAATTGCCAACGCGAGCCCAGGAAAAACCCCAGCTCAGAGTTGGTCACGTTTGGCTATCCGGAGTACAAGGAACACGTTTGAAACTAAGAAGGAAAACCGTGTAATTCATGGTTATTCATTACCCAGCGGGTTCCCAGTTCATGGTCCGACCGATGGGTTGATCCCTGAGATCAGCGACATGTATCTTTAACTCATAATATACAAACTGTATATAGTATTATATATAAATAAATTACAGAAAATACCAAAGATTGATGATGGAGCTGTGGTCCTATGAAATATTAACTTTTTTTTATTTTAAAAATTCGTACACATCATAAAGTCTATTATATGAGTAATTTATATAAGAAGGGAGAGAATTGAGAGGGTGGGTGTTGGTTAAAGGGACCCTTGTCATGATATTTCTTGTCTCTTCCTTTTTGTCTGTTGAATGACTTAATTAGTATGCCAAACAACCAACCTCATTGCATCTTTTCTCTCTCTCTCTCTCAAAGTGAACAGGGGGAAAGTTACTTATAATGAAGTTATTGTATAAGATATGGTACGTAATGTTAAAATTTAATGGTAGGCAGAAGAAAGATAGCAAAAAGGAGTGAAAAGGATTTGAAAGCAACAAACCGTGGAGGGAAGGGAACCATGGGTGAGAGAGAGAGAGAAAGAGAGCATGGCCCAGTAGGTTGAGTTCGAGCATTTGGATGGTTGGGTTTGCCATTTTCTCTGGCAGTGCATAATTGCCTACAGCACCACATCCTTCTACAGTGGGAACAGTTATATCACAGCCACATTATTGGCTCTGATTAGACTGAAATTAGAAATTAAAATCTCGGGGGTATGGGGCTGTAGAGTGAATTCAAAATGTAGACGATTTCAGAGAAGGATTCAGGTCGTAGGTAAGCAAATGAATGAAAGTAAAAAGGTGTTTCCGATGGGACTAAGGAGCGGCGCGTTCGTACGTCATCCATGGTTACCGTTCTTTTATTTGTCTCACACTCTAAATTCTTCATCCACTCCCAAACCGGTGAAGCTTTTCTATGCACGGCGTATGCAAACGCTGAGGTCAATGGGGGGCAGATCAGCGTCAGAAGTGTTTAACACACTCCTCCAAAATGTGATAATGACTTTCGGCTCTGATGTTTTCATCTTCTTGACCATCAGCAGATGCGGCGCAGGTTAGGGGTTGGCGTATAAAATCCTCACCCCAATCCCAATCGGCTTGGATTTTATACCCTGACCCCTAACCTCCGCCGCCAGTCTAACAGCCAGAAACATCAGTGCCAAAAGTGATTTTCACTTTTTGGGGGCGAGTTTAAATCACTTCTGATGCTGATGTGGCTGCCCCTTGACCTTGACATTTTCTATGCTGAGTGTAGAAAAGTCTCGCTGACTCCCAATAGCCGAGCACAAAAGATTAGGTACAAATGAATTTTGTGCAAATGACACCAATGTGTGGACACATCAGCGCTAAAAAGTGATAAGCGCCCTCCATCCCCACCTCCCCCTAAAAAATAAAGTATACATCACTTTTCAGTGCGGATGCATCAACCCCCTCGTGCCAATTGCACATGTTTGTATGAAATTCATTTGTATCTGACAAGCCCCCCTAGAAGCTTCAACTCCCTAGTGCCATTTGCATCTGTTTGTATAAAATTCATTTGTACCTAATCCTAGCAGTAACTGAGGGAATACAAATAAGAGATAAATGACAAAAAGTGTGAAGTAAAAGTAGATTAAAAGTAGAGTTAAATTTTATTTTTCTCATAGCGTTTGGTTGAAAGTTAACTAAAGAAAAGAGAGAGAGAGAGAGAGAGAGAGACGCATATATGGATTAAAAGTGAAGTTAAATTAAATTTTCCTCCTTAGTGTTTGGTTGAAAGTTATCTAAAGGAAAGAGAGAGAGAGAGAGGCATAAGTAGATTGAAAGTGAAGTTAAATTGTATTTTCCTCCTAGTGTTTGGTTGAAAGTTAACTAAAGGAAATGGAGAGAGAGAGAGCCATAATAGAAAGAGAGAGAGAGAGAGAGAGAGAGAGAATACTTCATTTTTCTTATAAAATCCGACCAATTTAATCGGATTTTGCTTGTAGCTATAATTATGCTTGGAAAAATCTAACATAAAAAACCCAAGAATTAAAATTTAACTTCAACTTTAACCAAACACCTGTATAAGATGTAAAGAAAGAAAACCATACAACTTTTCTTAATTTTTTATGTGTTCCCTTAGTTGATTTCCAACCAAATTTTCTCAAAAAATCAGTCTTACCAAAAAAAAATCTCTTTCAACATCTTGTTTATTGTCTATGGGCTTCACGTGTGTCATAGGGAACTTTTCCTAACACAATTCTTGAATCTTAATAAGCGCTAGTCTCTTAAACGATTTTTACCCCCACTCCCTATTTTATTTTGAAATTTTCATTTTGAGATTCAAAATATAATTTTTCTAATTAAATCTTTATTTAAAGATTTTAATTCTTTCCAAAAGAGTTTCAATGAAATCATTGAGGCACATTTATATCTTCTATTATTACTATTTTACCTATTTTGCAAGAATTAAAAAAATGCCTAGTTGTCCCATTCAAAAAATTATTTCTAATTTTATTCAAGTTTTATTTTAATAAAAAAAATTGATGGAGAACATCTATAACATCAATAACATTCAAAGTGCTGGACATTGAGAATAAAGGGGTGTTATGAGAAGACTCAACGGCTAGAATTATAGATGTTGGGCTCACTTTATGAATAGCCCAACGTGGTGAAGATATATATATGTGTGTGTGCTCAAATTCTTATCACGTTTTGTTTTCAAGATTTGTTGAATCGAAACACTATCTATTACTGTCGTGATTCATCCTTCATTGAAAGGCAGACTTAGAGGGTCCCTTATCATTGAATCTTGGAGCAGCTGCCAATGAACAACCTACTATACCATGTGAGTGGCAAATACCATTTAAGGACAACTGTCGAAGTCTCTCAACAAACTAATAAGCTCTCTTAACCTCTTTTTATTTTGTTTTTATTATATGAATTGTTCGTGAGTTTGTTATTGTTTTCAACAATTTTAACATACACAACCACGATTTATAATTTGCATTTAAATGATATTATACAAATTAATTTCTTATGAATTGATTTTTCATAAATTCTATACAAAATAATATAACAACAACAATCTTAACCGGTATTTTACAAAATTTCACAAGGAAATTCTATTATAGTGCATGCTGAAATTTTATGCATACTTAAAAACTCTATTGTAATAGAATTTTTATTTTATTTGTATGATAAAATAGAGATATTCAATTTACATAAGTGATATTTAAATTATGAATTTTTGAAATTATGAATTAATTGAAAAGTTAGAGCTATATTGTAAAAATTGCATCACTTTGTGAAGTTTGATTAATCTAAAATAAAGAAAATATTATTTTATTAAAATTGATTTGATAGCTCATGTTAAATTATTCCCATATAATTCATATCTTGATTGCACGGAGAAAACTTTTAAAATAAGAAATTTCAATTTGAAAATCATCTACAAACATTGTGAAAAATTCAAACTTAGCATATTGTACTGGAAATAGAGGCATTGCATGCTGTCAAGGGTGGTACCTTGAGAAAACAACACCTATAATGTGCACAAAATAATGATACTTTTATAAAAAAAGTAAGTGATATGTGTTAAGAATACAAAACCCATTGTAATTACACAATAACAAAGAGTCTATATATAAAAATATTTAATTAAAGGTTAGAAACTTTGAGTATCTTGAATTAATAATAAACAAATACTATTGAAAAGTGTTTGGTGTATCTCAAATTCTATTTGAAGGAAAAACCACTTGAAATTCAAGTGTTATTAAACCCATTAAAATATATAAATAATAATAACAATAACATTAATAATAAAAAAAATAATTAGACATTAAAATTTAGAAGAACCTAAGTGTTTTTAAATTATTTACATAAAAAAAAAACTTATTAAAGAAAAATTGCAACAATGGATTTCTCTATTCCTAATAAAGTTAACAAGATATGCAGACACGTTATCTTGAGCACCATGACTGGTACCCTATACGATGTGTATAGAAAAATGGAAATAGTAACTAACAATTTAAATAAAAATATATACAGTATAAGATGTAAAAACTAAAAAATATATTGTATCTAAGTTCTTAAATTACAAAATAGTGGAAGAAAAGTGAGTAATAACTCAACTAGATGAATTTCAATTCATAATAAATGACTTAACTTCTGAAGAAATGAACTTATTTGAGCCATTTGACGTTGCGACGCTTATAAACAAGCATCCTTCTCCTTAGAAGGAATACAAGAATAACTTAAGACAAAAGATGAAAGACCATAGTTTAGAGGAGTTGATTTTAAGTGTTCGTATCAAATAAACAAATTGAGAACAAGTTAGAGGAGATAGAGCTAAAGAGGCTCAAATGAATGCCCAAATTGGTCTAAATGATGAAGATAATGTTGAAAAGAAAGAATTGAAAAATCTAATTTTTTTTAAAGAAAAATGATAATAAATTTAAAAAGAATAAATGAAAGAAAGCTAACTTCAATGCATAATTCTTTATCTGTGGGCAATGTAAACTTGACGGAAGTAGATGATGTCATGGCAAAAATAACTGAAGTGAATATGACTGACTTACACTAAAAGAATATTATGAAGTAATGTAATTATCCATGAATACACAACTCCCTATACATCTTAGTCTAATGGAGTAGTAGAAATGTTTTCTAAAGGAAATGATGAATGCCCTCCTTGTAAGTTCAGGGTTACCCTGAACATGTGGGGGGAGGCAATCCTGATTTATTTTCATTTACAAAATAGAGTTCCGCATATAAAAATTGGGAAAACTCTATATGAGTTATGGAAGAGACATCTACCAAGCATTAAATACTTAAGAGTTTGGGGTTGTCTGGCTAAGGTAAGAGTATACTTTAGCCTAAGAAGAGAAAGCTAGGTTTAAAAATGTCTAATTGCATACCTATAGGATATACAAAAAATAATGTTGC
Source organism: Platanus orientalis (assembly GCA_025762735.1). Lineage (NCBI taxonomy): Eukaryota > Viridiplantae > Streptophyta > Magnoliopsida > Proteales > Platanaceae > Platanus > Platanus orientalis. Next base: position 3,651 of record JAOXJP010228320.1, on the reverse strand, counting down.
ATAAAGATTCTTAGTCCTAAGATCAGAAAGCAAAATATTAAAGCCTAATACAACTATAAAGGTTAAGAATGTTAGTTCTTTGAAGATGCATTTCCTATGAATGCTAGAGCACCTAGCATATTACAAAACAAAATTAAAGAAAATGAAACACAAGAACATGAATCTGAATCTGATCCTGAGTTCATGATAAATAAACGAATGAGAAAACTGCTAATCTAACTAAAAGATGATTATTTCATCTATCTAGTGGATAATGACCCAAAAGCTTATAAAGAAGCCATGATGTCTAGATGCTGTGTTCTAGAAAGACGAGATAAATAGTGAGTTAGAATCCAGTATGATGAATCATACATGGAAACTAGTGACATTACCTAAGGGAACTAAGACTTATATCCTCTACGACAAGCTTGCAATGCACCGGGATAGGCCACCAATGGGTATGTGCCACATTGGCAAGCATGAAAACGTTCCACTAACAGCAAACAAACAAACCTTGAGTCTTAAGAAATATGGTTGTTGATGATGTGACATCCACAACTTGTTAAACGGAGGAGAGAGTAAATTGAAGCCGAAGAAACCAGCGAATGAAAATGCCGCAGCTGCCGACAACGATACCAACCTAGACAAACTATCCAATTTCGCTATCAGAAAATAAGGAGACTCAGCCGGTCTTCAACAAATCTGGTGCTGCTTTTGTTGCTTCCGAAGAAGCAATCATGATTCTCCAACGACTTCATCGGAGAAGAAATTAGAGGGAGTAGGAGAAGAGCAAGTACAAGAGGAAGAGCAGGGATACTTATTTGTTGAGAGAAGTGAACAAATTTGGTATCTATTATCTGATAAAAATTGGGTTGATATTTTGCTAATTTAAGAACGACCCTTTTCATTCTTAGAAAAGTGAAACAAATAATGGGTTGATCTTAATTTCTTATTATATTCAGTCCTTTCATGGTTCAAAATGTTTTGGTTTTTTTTTTTTTCTTCTAAATTCCTGGTTAAGGGTGAGGTTTTTTTTTTTTGCTTTAATCTCTTTTACATTTTTGTTTGTTGAGTTGAAATCTGAAAGTTATTTTTTTTCTTTCTGTTTTGTTGAAAATTTTTAGTTTTTCTCTATAAGACTGATTCTTTTGGGGATTTTTTTCTACTTTTGGAATATAACTAAGTTTTCTGATTTACTCATATAAAAGATGAGTTATGTAGTTTGGGTTTCTTTTTCTTAAATTCCGCAGTTGGAGAGCTTCTTTTGGTAGATATGTAGGTTTCGGCTCAGGTTTTAGGGAATCAACTCAGGATTCGGATCTATGGAGTAGAGGAGGACCATGTGACGAAGATCGTGAGTGACCATGGCTCGTTTTAGATCCACTGAAGGGTGACATAGCTGTGAATGAGCCTAGAAGAACAACTAAGGCTAGCCCATTTGGTGTGGCACATCCAAGGGAGGAGACCACCATATCCTCTGTGACAAGCTTGCACATTTACATCACGTTGGTTACACCCCCACTAGCGACTTCCACATTTGCGTCCACCACTGCCCACTCTTGCTCTTCAACATCTTCCAGCTCTGCCTCGACAGCCTAGGCACTAATTCCTGTTTGGAGAAATGGAAGAAGACATATTATTATATTAATAAAATAATATTAAAATTCAAGGTCCGTTTGCTTGCCTTTTGCGGAGCATCCCAATATTTGACCAATGTGGCGCTCACCCATTAGTGGCCTACTGTGGCACATTGCAAGCTCATCATAGAGGATATGGCTCCATGGAACTATACCCATTGGTTATAAATAGGTGTTTAAAAAAAAAACTTAAAATTGATGGAACAATTGACAAATTTAAAGCTAAATTAGTAGCATTGGAATGCGGATGATAAGAAGGTGTCAATTACTTTGACACATATGCTCCCATGGAAAGAATAACTACCATTAGAGTATTGTTTGCTATAGCGGCAATCCATAAGATAATTATATAGTAAATGGATGTAAAAACAACCTTTTTAAATGAAGATTTAGAATAAGAAATGTACATGAATCAACCTGAGAGTTATATAGCACTGAGAAAAAAAAACAAGGTGTGTAAATTAGTCAAGTCATTATATGGCCTAAAACAAGTACTAAAACAATAGCATGAAAAATTTGATAATGCGTTAGTATCTAATGGATACATAGTAAATGAATCTGATAGGTGTATGTACATGATAAATTTTACAAAGAATCTAGAGTTATCATCTATCTTTATATAGATGATATGTTGATATTTGAGATAAATCTAAAAGTAGTTAAAATTACAAAGAAATTTGTGTCTTCTAGTTTGATATGAAAGACTTAAGAGAGGAAAATGTGATATTATGAATCAAAATCTTAAGAACCCCAAGTGTTTATGCCATATGATTTTAGTATACAACTTAAAGAAAAATACAGGTAGTCTACTCAAATTGAATATGCCAGAGCAATAACAAATTTGAATTACTTGTCAAACTTTATTTGTCCGGACATGGAATGTACTATGAGTAGACTAAGTAGATATATTCAAAACCTTAATAGGACCCATCGGTGTACCATGGTTAGATTGTTTAAGTATTTCAAGGGTAGATTTAATTATAGCTTATGTTATAATTAAACTACAATTGCCCTCAGGGTTCACCCGCAGTGCTTGAGGGCAATTGTGATGCAAATTGGATATCAAATGCTCTTGATATAAAATCCATGAGTAGATGTTTATATTCAGTGGTGGGTGTAGTTTCTTAGAAATCTACCAAGAAAACTTATGAAGCCCATTAAACAATAGAGGCTTAGTTTATTGCCTTAGAAAAGGCAAGAGCAAAAGCTGAGTGGTTGAGCTGTAACACTCAGCACACGTTTCATGAACTTAAAAGGGTCATAGATGTATCATTGATAATTAATCATTTTGATATAGTTAATTTTTGTATTAATTGTATTTTAACACATGAGTGAGAAAATTTTAAACATAGAGAAAAAAAAACTAATAACAAATCAATGATATGACAAGTTTTGAAGCTGTCCTAAACAACAGATTTAGGGTAACTTTCTAAGTAAACCTATATCTCCCATAGTAATCATCCTACAAATTATATATCATTAGAAAGATTTTGAGTCTACTTTCCAGTGAATCAAACGGTGTATAATTCATGGAAAAAAGAATCTTTTGAAGAAGTTTTGCAAGTTTAGGGATTTTGAAGAAGAAAACCTAGAAAAGTTAAGAAGATAGAATAGAAACTTGAAGATTTGAAAATTTCTACAAGAAGTAAGTGAACATATAAATTATTCATTGTTTTTATTCCTTTTAGGTTCTCAGATCTTTGTTAATCCATGTTATGAAATCATTTTACATAATCTATCTTTTTTTTTCTTTTTTTTTGTAAAAGATTCATGCTTTGAAAGAAAACTAGGTGTCTGTAAAGAGGAATTTCATTTTATAAGGAAACATGTATGCTATGCATTATTTTTAATGTTCATAGGTTCTTAGATTACATTAATTCCTATTTTATAAAGAATCATGAACATTTTACTTCGATTTTGGGTTTGTTTAAGCCCTAAAATCATTGTTTTGCAAAGAGAAACCATGTTTATAAGTAAATCTATACGTTATGCATTGTCTTTTTTTTTTTTTTTAACTCTTTAGGTTCTTAGAAGG